>CM033469.1:377756194-377873621 GCA_019447015.1 Hymenochirus boettgeri
ATAGATAGATAGATAGATAGATAGATAGATAGATAGATAGATAGATAATAGATAGATAGATGACAGATAGATCATAGATAGATAAATAGATAGATAGATAGATAGATAGATGACAGATAGATCATAGATAGATAGATAGATAGATAGATAGATAGATAGATAGATAGACAGACAGACTGATAGATGGATGGATAGATGAGATAGATAAATATATAGATAGATAGATGACAGATAGATCATAGATAGATCATAGATAGATGGATAGATAGATAATATATAGATAGATGGATAGATAGATAGATAGATAGATAGATGACAGATAGATCATAGATAGATAGATAGATAGATAGATAGATAGATAATAGATAGATAGATAAATAGATAGATAGATAGATAGATAGATAGATAGATAGAGGATAGATAGATAGAGAGATAGAGGATAGATAGATAGATAGACAGATGATAGAGAGATAGATAGAAAGATGATAGATAGATAGATAGATAGATAGATAGATAGATAGAAAGATGATAGATAGATAGATAGATAGATAGATAGATAGATAGATAGATAGATAAATAGATAGATAGATAGATATCCATCGAAGTAAAAATTCCATGGCACTCTCAGGACTTGTACAAAAAAAACTGTGCAAATAACACATAGCTCGCTCCTCGCTTCGCTCTCGCTCGCTCGCTCGCTCCGCTCGCTGATCCGCTCGCTCCTCGCTGCGGTCCCTCCTGGGTCGCTCTCTCACGCTCGCTCTCCTCGCTCCTCGCCCGCGCCGCCTGATAGATGGATGATAGATGAGATAGATAAATATTAGATAGATAGATGACAGATAGATCATAGAATAGATCATAGATAGATAGATAGATAGATAGATAGATAGATAGATAGATAGATGAACAGCCATAACAGGCTACATCAACAACGCCTGACCAAATTCCCATTCATGAACCAAATCTTGGTGTCTGTACCTAGCTATACACTTTTTAGACATTTGAGTGATTAAATGTTCATCAGTCATGCAAGGAACATTGTGGGAACGTGGGATGCAAGGTTTTATCAGTCTCAAGAAAAATTAAGTGATTAAGTGGGACAGAGAATGTGTGTATCACAAGGAAGAACATGCAAAAAAAATGGTGTTTGGGGTGGGATTGTGTGAGACATCAGTTCTACCCACTTTGCTACAGTGTAACCATTTCACTGTTCAGAAGGAATATGCTATAAGTTGTAAGCCAGTGTTCCAAGCTTAGCAATGCACATTTTCCTCATGGCACATCTGTCCTCTTTAAGGGGCCCATACACAATGCAATGTTGGTGTACGATCGACATACGAACTCCACGATTGTACATCATTTGTTTTATAGAAAAAGAAAAAGTATAAATATAGTGTGCCTACCACCACAAAAAAAGACCACACCGCAATATTGTAATATATCACAAAAACTATATTTATACAGTATAAATGGCCGGCCGGTCACAATAAAAATACCCACATACAAAATATTTTATGATGATAAATTCTCACACCCTAAAAGTTTATAAATAGTTAAAACTCAAAAATTGGTAGTAGGAGGGGGATATTAAACTACTAGGTTAAATCGTCTGAGACAATCCTTGGTTCGTATCCAATAGGCAAATAGTCCGTGATGAGATATGTAATAGTAATGGGTTAAAAATCAAAAAACCATGGTGTGCGCACACCTAAAAATATGACGGTAGTTTTTTAACAACTGGAGCTAGAAAGAAGTCTACAAATCTCGAGAGGTTCTCTGTGGGAGAATCTATTCCCGATATGATAGGTCTCCCTGGGGGGTCCTCCAGACTTTTATGTATCTTAGGAAGATGATAAAATATTGGTAATCTAGGTTTAGAAGTCCATAGATAGTCAAATTCTTTTTTAGATATAATTCTTTTTTCAAAAGCAGTCTGGAGGACCCCCCTTAGCAGACCATTAATTCCACTGAGAGGGTTCCTTCCGACTTTCATATAGGTATTCACATCTCCCAACTGGCGGAGTGCCTCGTTCACATAAGTTTCCCTATTCTGAATTACAATTCCCCCCCCTTTATCAGCTGCTCTAATGACTATACTTCTATCATTTTTCAATTCTCGTAAAGCTTTTCTTTCTTTTTTTGTCAGGTTATCATCATATTTCACATTCCTATTGCTCATATTCCTCAAATCCCTCTCTACCAGGGTTCCAAAGACTTCTACTGAAGTTCCTCGTAATCCTGTTGGATTGAAAGTGGACCTTGGTTTAAACATAGTATTGCTTAAAGATTCTGGTTCCTCTAATAGATTTACTAGGGTCTTAGTTGTCTCCAGATCTAAAATTGATGGATCTGAGATCCCATTTTCATAAAGACTATATTTTATTTTATTTTCAGCTTCCTTACCTGAATTTATAAAATATTTTTTTAGGCTCAGAGAACGCATAAATTTTTGAAGGCTTATGTATGCGTTGAATTTATCTGCTGATTGTTTAGGGGCATATTTTAGACCTTTTCCCAGAAGGGATGCTTCTGATATATTAATTTCTCTATCTGATAGGTTGAATATTCCTTTCAATTTTAATTCCTCTTTAGGGATCTTTCCTTCTAAAACCACCGTCTGTTTGTTTCGCTCCCCCTTATTGTATCCCTTTCTATAGGCGAATCCCTTTCTCTTTTCTTCTGTCCCCGAGTCCACACCCCTTCTTTTTCTGTCTGTCCTCTCATAGTTACTTTTGGTCTTGCCCCGGAATCCTTCCCTCCACCTATTTTGATTTCTTTCCCCATTCCTAAAAAAGAGGGTGAAGTCCTGGACATTTGCTCCATTACTTCCTGTCTTTTATCGATCTTTCCTTCCAATCACATCCCTTCAGTCTATTGGGTTACAAATTAACCCTCTCTTTGCCTTTTTTGGACCATTATTCATGTCAATTATATCCATCTTATATTTACTTTACCATACCCTTCCGTGGCCATAATTATCCTCCTATATCCCCCTCCATAGTAGACTTCTTTCTAGCTCCAGTTGTTAAAAAACTACCGTCATATTTAAACATAGACAACTAACTATATACCAGGCACTGGACAGAGGACTACCAAACTGGCCCCCCATACCTGGAGAATACAAAACTCTAAAGAGAGACAAAAGAACAAGTCCTGAAGTCTCTTACAGATTGAGTGCACACCTTGAGTGCACAAGTCTTAGAATAGAAATTAAGCATCTGGCGACACAGACAGACATAGAAACAAGAGAGGAGAAACAGGGACGGTTTTGCCAGAAACTGTGACCAGGGGCAGGGGAGGGAGGGAACCTTTAGAAGATGAGACCCCACTTCCTTCACACTTGCCCCAAATTAGCAAAAGCACTACGGGACCCGGGACCACCCCCATTCTCAAGATAATGCGTTGTCGGACTTTATCCAGAATTCAACTGCTTAGATGGGAGAGAAGGAAAGGAGAGAGAAAACTTCCATATCATGCGGGGGGGAGGTTAGGGAAGGATGATTTTGATGAAGCGGAGGATTTGTGTGAAAATTTGGATATGGATTGAGATGGAATGAAAGCAAGGATGAAGCCACAGTCACAGTTTTTTTCAGTTGAAAAATGAATTGTGAAGCGGGGAGGATGGATGATGAATGAAAGGGGGTGGGAGAGGAGAAGCCACAGTAAATATTGGGGCACACCACACTAGTATGTCACGGATCACAGACGATGAGAGGAGATAAATGAAATCAATGTCCAATATATCCCTTATACTTCCCCAATCGACTTAAAGACTAAAAACCAATATACCCTTATAGTACTGTCCATATATTAATTTACCATTGATAACCCATGTCCCCCTACCGTGAACTCTATAATATTACTAACATGTTTTATTATTTTATTTTTTTTTGATTGCTTTGGCAATGTCAAAATGTAAATTGATGCATCTGCAATAACGAATAAAGCTCTTTGATTTGATGATAGATAGATAGATAGATAGATAGATAGGATATAGAGAGATAGATGATATAGAGATATAGATATTAGATAGAAAGATAGATAGATAAATATACGATAGATAGATATAAGATAGATAGATAGATAGATATAAAGAGATAAAGATACATAGATTAAAAAGATAGATATAGATAGATAGATAGATAGTAGATAGATGAGATAGATAGATAGATAGATAGATGATAGCTAGAATAGCTAGAGTATATGATAAATAGATAGATAGATAGATAGATGGGATAGATAGATAGATGACAGATAGATAGGATAGATATGAGATAGATGATAGATAGATAGATATAGATTAGATAGATAGTAGATAGATATAAGAGAGATAGAATAGATAGATAGATAGATAGATAGATAGATAGATAGATAGATAGATAGATAGATAGATATAGAGATTATGCTTGTGAAGGTTCTCATTTATCCAGGTCATGGTATATCTGTTGTATTCTAATTGAATTCAAACAGATATAGATATTAGAGAGATGATAGATACATAATGAGTAGATAGTGATAGATAAATTAGCTAGATAGCTAATAGATAGATGATAGATAGATAGATAGATAGATAGAGATAGAGACAGATAGACCATATAGATAGATGGTAAATAGATGGGTGATTATAATAGATAGATGATAGTATAGATAGATAGATAGATGATAGATAGATGAGATAGACAGACAGGGATTATGTTGGATGATAAGATGAGATAGATAAATAGATAGATAGATAGATAGATAGATAGATAGATAGATAGATAGATAGATAGATGACAGATAGATCATAGATAGATGGATAGATAGATAATATATAGATAGATGGATAGATAGATAGATAGATAGATGACAGATAGATGATAGATAGATAGATAGATAGATGATAGATAGATAGATAGATAGATGACAGATAGATCATAAATAGATCATAGATGGATAGATAGATAATAGATAGATAGAAGTACAGATAGAATATAGATAGATCATAGATGGATAGATAGATAATAGATAGATAGATAGATAGATAGATTAGATGACAGATAGATCATAGATAGATAGATAGATAGATAGATAGAAGATAGATAGATATAGAGAGATAGATGATATAGAGAGATAGATAGATGATAGGTAGATAGCTAGATAGATCAGATATAGAGAGATACATAATAGATATCACAGAACAGTAGCCCCAACTCTTACCATTATATAAGCCTGCAATACACACCAAGACCAGGAAAAGCCATGTGCACGAAACAAACTCATCAGCTCCCTACTAACATCAAACCACACTCACAGAGCCTGTTAAACTCAAATCACAACCGCCATAACCAAGAGCCAATTGGATTACGTGGATGAATGGAAGAAAAAGAAATAAAAAATCCCAGAGAAAACTAAATATATACCAGGCACTGGACAGAGACTACAAAACTGGCCCCCCTACCTGGAGAATTATCCAAAACTCTAAAGAGAGACAAGTCCTGAGTCTCTACAGATGAGTGCACACAGTCTAGAAATAGAATCTGGCCGACACAGACAGACATATATAAACCAAGAGAGAACAGACTGTGCCAGCACTGTGACCAGGGAACCTTAGAAGATGAGCGACCCACTTCCTTCTACACTGCCCCAAATACAAAGCAATACGGGACCCCCATCTCAAGATGTGTCGGACTTTATCCCAGACTTCAACTGCTTAGATAGGGAGAGAGAGAAAAACTCTATATCCTGCTGGGGAGGATGAAGACACAGTAAATATTGGGGCACACTATGTAACGGCATGCTCACAGACTGAGAGGAGCATAAATGAACTCAATGTCCAATTATCCCTTTATCCTTCCCCAATCGACTTAAAGACCTAAAAACCCCAATATACCCTTTAGTAGTAATGTCCATATATTATATCCATTGATACACCTGCCCCCTACCGTGAACCTCTAATACTATTACTAACATGTTTATTATTTTATTTTTTGATTGCTTTGGCAATGTCAAAATGTAAATTGATCCTGCCAAATAAAGCTCTTTTTGATTTGATTGATAGATAGATAGATAGATAGATAGATATAGAGAGATAGATTGATATAGAGATATAGATATATAGATAGATAGATAGATAGATAGATTGATAGATAGATATTAAGAGATAGATAGATATAAAGAGATAAAGATACATAGATCTAAAAAGATAGATAGATAGATAGATAGATAGATAGATAGATGATAGCTAGAATAGCTAGATAGATGATAAATAGATAGATAGATAGATGGATAGATAGATAGATGACAGATAGATGATAGATATAGAGATAGATAGATAGATAGATAGATATAGAGAGATAGATAGATAGATAGATGACAGATAGATCATAGATAGATGGATAGATAGATAATATATAGATAGATGGATAGATAGATAGATATAGAGATATGCTTGTGAAGGTTCTCATTTATCCAGGTCATGGTATATCTGTTGTATTCTAATTGAATTCAACAGATATAGATATAGAGAGATAGATAGATACATACATGATAGATAGATGATAGATAAATTAGCTAGATAGCTAATAGATAGATGATAGATAGATAGATAGATAGATAGATAGATGACAGATAGACCATATAGATAGATGGTAAATAGATGGGTAGATATATAAATAGATAGATAGATAGATAGATAGATAGATAGATAGACAGACAGATAGTTGGATGGATAGAGAGAGATAAAGATTAGATAGATAGTAGTAGATAGATAGATAGATAGATAGATAGATAGAGATAGATAGATAGGATAGATAGATAGATGATAGATAGATAGATAGATGACAGATAGATCATAGATAGATGGATAGATAGATAAGTATAGATAGATGGATAGATAGATAGATAGATAGATGACAGATAGATGATAGATAGATAGATAGATAGATAGATGCAGATAGATCATAAATAGATCATAGATGGATAGATAGATAATAGATAAGATAGATGATGACAGATAGATCATAGATAGATCATAGATGGATAGTAGATAATAGATAGATAGATAGATAGATAGATAGATAGATAGATAGATAGATGACAGATAGATCATAGATAGATAGATCATAGATAGATAGATAGATAGATAGATAGATAGATAGATAGATAGATAGATAGATAGATAGATAGATAGATAATAGATAGATAGATGACAGATAGATCATAGATAGATAAATAGATAGATAGATAGATAGATAGATGACAGATAGATCATAGATAGATGGTAAATAGATGGGTAGATATATAATAGATAGATAGATAGATAGATAGACAGACAGACTGATAGATGGATGGATAGATAGATAGATAAATAATATAGATAGATAGATGACAGATAGATCATAGATAGATATAGATAGATGGATAGATAGATAATATATAGATAGATGGAAGATAGATAGATAGATAGATAGATGACAGAATGATCATAGATAGAAGATAGATAGATAATAGATAGATAGATAAATAGATAGATAGATAGATAGATAGATAGATAGATTAGATAGATAGATAGTAGAGATAGATGAACAGCCATAACAGGCTACATAAACAACGCCTGACCAAATTCCCATTCTGAACCAAATCTTGGTGTCTGTACCTAGCTATACACTTTTAGACATTTGAGTGATTAAATGTTCATCAGTCATGCAAGGAACATTGTGGGAACGTGGGATGCAAGGTTTTATCAGTCTCAAGAAAAATTAAGTGATTAAGTGGGACAGAGAATGTGTGTATCACAAGGAAGAACATGCAAAAAAAATGGGTTGTTTGGGGTGGGATTGTGTGAGACATCAGTTCTACCCACTTTGCACAGTGTAACCATTTCACTGTTCAGAAGGGGAATATGCTATAAGTTGTAAGCCAGTGTTCCAAGCTTAGCAATGCACATTTTCCTCATGGCACATCTGTCCTCTTTAAGGGGCCCATACACAATGCAATGTGGTGTACGATCGACATACGAAACTCCACGATTGTACATCATTGTTTTATAGAAAAAGAAAAAGTTAAATATAGTGTGCCTACCACCACAAAAAAAGACCACACCGCAATATTGTAATATATCACAAAAACTATATTATACAGTATAAATGGCCGGCCGGTCACAATAAAAATACCCACATACAAAATATTTTATGATGATAAATTCTCACACCCTAAAAGTTTATAAATAGTTAAAACTCAAAATTGGTAGTAGGAGGGGGATATTAAACTACTAGGTTAAATCGTCTGAGACAATCCTGGTTCGTATCCAATAGGCAAATAGTCCGTGATGAGATGTGTAATAGTAATGGGTTAAAAATCAAAAAAACCATGGTGTGCGCACACCTAAAAATATATAAAAGGACGTATATAAATATGTCTATATCTCTGGAGGCGGGGGTTATAACTGAATCAATACTGCACCGTGCTCTCGTCGTACGTAATTGGGTAAACGCTGTATCACCACAGATCCCCCGGACTTAAAAGTTAGCAACATCCGTGGCAGGCACGCTCTTGGGATCTGTGTGCCGTTAAAACGCCCACTGGAAGGTAGATATTCCTATTCCTTCCCGACGTCGGCTATTTCTGCAGATAAATAGTAGCGTTCAGCTGTTAGTTAAACCACCCGCACTCCTCGTAGATCACGTCCACACGTCTCAATTGCTGCTACGCGTTTCACTGTTCCCAGCTTCGTCAGGCATGACGTGCTCCATTACTTCTGTCTTTTATCGATCTTCCTTCCAATCACATCCCTTCAGTCCTTGGGTTACAAATTAACCCTCTCTTTGCCTTTTTTGGACCATATTCATGTCATTATATCCATCTTATATTTACTTTACCATACCCTTCCGTGGCCATAATTATCCTCCTATATCCCCTCCATAGTATCTTCTTGTGTCCCCTCCAAATAATTATAAATTATTACTCCATACTCTCTACATTTCATAATTTCTGAGAAGTCACCTTACAATAAGCGATTATAAATGAGAGATTTACAGTCTATGATATAGATTACAGGAAAGGTGCTAGTTCCATCTGGTCATTTAGACCTGCAGGTTGTATACTATTAAAGGTAAATATGAACCTTGTTCTAATTTAATAAGTTCTTATCTAAATTACCCCCCCTATTGTGAAGGTCTCATATTAACTCCACCCAGTGCAGTGAATTTCGTTCCCTTGAAGGTGGCCCCATGTTTAAGTCTAAAGTGTTCATATATATGTGGTGCAGCCCATTTATTCCATACTTTATTCGTACTGTATCCACATATATGTGCTTATTCGTCTATTCTGTGATTGAATCGCTCTTCTATGTTCCCCTATTCTTACAGTTAATTTTCTGCACGTTTTCCCCCATACCATTTACCACATGGACACATAATTCCATACACCACATTTTTTGATGGCAATTATATACCATATCCCATCTGTGTTTATATATCATTAATAGTGATACTATCTTTACATGTGTAACATATATGACAATTTATACACCCCTCCACACTTAAACCTCCCTTAATCTTCAATTCTATATCTTAATAATCTTTTGATCCCCTTGATAGTAAACTGGGTGACAAAATGTTCTTAAGGGTATTGGGTTTTCGAAAAATAATGTTCGGGTTTTTTCCTATCTGTCCGTCAGATCTTTATCATATGAAGTACAGCCCAGGTCTTTTTATAATATTTTTATTTTCATACTATCTGCATTGTAGTCAAGAATGATCACTGGTTTATCTTTGTTTTTATAAATTCTGTCCCTTCTCTTAGGTTTATGTTTTAATAAATCCTCCCTGTTCATATACTGGCTTTTTCTATGGCTTTTCCACACATCTTGGTGGATAGCCTTTTTCTCCAAACCTTTTACTTAAGAATTGTGTTTTTCACAAAGGTACCCTTGTCTGAAAAATTTCTCCTAAGTCGGAGCATTTGGCTCATCGGGACCCTTTCAACCAAGAGGTTTTATGTGCACTCATATATTCAATGTATGTATGATCTACTTCCTTAAAGGAGGTGCTGGTGATCAATTCCATATTATGTGCCTCTATTTTCAAATCCAAAAATATAATCTCATTCATACTATAGCTACTTTGAAATTTTAGATGGTTATTGGTATGATTAATATACTAATATAGTTGTCCAAAGTATCTGAGGTACCCCCCCAGATGAGTAGTACGTCATCTATGTATCGTTTCCAATAGAGGCAATCTACATATTCACTAGTACCCCATATAATTTTTCTCCCAGTATCCACATAAAGCCCAGCGTAGCTAGGGGCGAAAACCGTTCCCATCGCAGTCCCTGTTTTTTGGATATAATAGTGGTTCTCAAACATAAAGCAGTTGTTCTTAATATAAAATCAATACATGTAACCAAGAATTCAATCATTGTGCTATTACAGTTATTCTCCTTAGTTAAATAAATCTGACTGCTTCTTTCCCCTCTTCATGGGGAATAACTGAATATAAGGAAGTTATATCTAGGGTAGCTAGAAAAAAAACCCGATTTCCACTTGAAGTCCTTCAGAGAGGTTAATACCTCTGTTGGTATCCTTTAAATATGACGGTAGTTTTTAACAACTGGAGCTAGAAAGAAGTCTACAAATCTCGAGAGGTTCTCTGTGGGAGAATCTATTCCCGATATGATAGGTCTCCCTGGGGGGTCCTCCAGACTTTATGTATCTTAGGAAGATGATAAAATATTGGTAATCTAGGTTTAGAAGTCCATAGATAGTCAAATTCTTTTTAGATATACTTTTTTCAAAAGCAGTCTGAGGGACCCCCCTTAGCAGACCATTAATTCCACTGAGAGGGTTCCTTCCGACTTTCATATAGGTATTCACATCTCCCAACTGGCGGAGTGCCTCGTTCACATAAGTTTCCCTATTCTGAATTACAATTCCCCCCCCTTTATCAGTGCTCTAATGACTATACTTCTATCATTTTTCAATTCTCGTAAAGCTTTTCTTTCTTTTTTGTCAGGTTATCATCATATTTCACATTCCTATTGCTCATATTCCTCAAACCTCTCTACCAGGGTTCCAAAGACTTCTACTGAAGTTCCTCGTAATCCTGTTGGATTGAAAGTGGACCTTGGTTTAAACATAGTATTGCTTAAAGATTCTGGTTCCTCTAATAGATTTACTAGGGTCTTAGTTGTCTCAGATCTAAAATTGATGGATCTGAGATCCCATTTTATAAAGACATATTTATTTATTTTCAGCTTCCTTACTGAATTTATAAAATATTTTTTTAGGCTCAGAGAACGCATAAAATTTTGAAGGCTTATGTATGCGTTGAATTATCTGCTGATGTGTTAGGGCATATTTTAGACCTTTTCCCAGAAGGGATGCTTCTGATATATTAATTTCTCTATCTGATAGGTTGAATATCCTTTCAATTTTAATTCCTCTTAGGGATCTTTCCTTCTAAAACCACCGTTGTTTGTTTCGCTCCCCCTTATTGTATCCCTTTCTATAGGCGAATCCCTTTCTCTTCTTCTGTCCCCGAGTCCACACCCCTTCTTTTTCTGTCTGTCTCTATAGTTACTTTTGGTCTTGCCCCGGAATCCTTCCCTCCACCTATTTCGATTTCTCCCCATTCCTAAAAAGAGGGTGAAGTCCAGACATTGATGTTCTATATTGAAGAGAAATAGGTGGATTTCATACATAAGGGAAAACCCTTCTAACCGCCTCTACTCTCCATCCACCACAAACCATATCTCTAATCATCATATGACTATATTATTATTATTGTATCCCTTCAAAGGGCCCGAATCCTTTGTCCTATTTCCCTTTGGTGTCTATATTGTGGGTATAAGTATCATATCTATGTGGTGATCTCTCGGTGTGGATCTTTTCTCCCCACGAATAGACCCTATTTAATTCATAGTCTATTTTATCTCTATATAACTTACGACGTTTAGTATTCCCTATTTCTTTATTCAGATATTCTTTAATTTCATTCACATTTTCCTCAAATTTATTAATCAGTCCTTCCACATTCTCTGTTTTCTTTTTCTATTTCTACAATTAACTCTTGTATTTTCTTAGTAATCTTATCTAATCCTTTCCCTTTTCTTGATTAATAGTTTCAAATCTTATAGAGCTATCCTGTAGTTCCTTATACCATTCCTCCATAAATGTATCATCCCTTCCGTGTGTGGGTAGTTTAATTAACCTTAATCCCCTGGTATTCTATTAACCCTAAATCCTTCCTCCAATGCTACTTTATCCCACCATAAAGTGTTTCTTTAGTATAAAGTTTTTCTAGCGAACCCAGCATATTCTCCAGGAATTCTGAACTCTAATCATCATATACATTATCCCAATTCAGGAGTTCCTTCCTAACATCATTACGTCTATGAAAAAATTCCATACTTAGTATAATACGAACAGACAATTTCAAATTAAAGATATATAACAACGAAATCATAAATATATAGAAAAAGAACTCCTGATTATATATCTAAAACGTTCTTCTTGTGCACTGGGAGAAAACTGGACCTCCAAGGTAGTCCCCCAAAAAAATATTCCTGAGGATCAACCCGGAGGACCGTATAAATAATGAATAATAAATAGTACACACCCAAGAACGTGGGTGGTCAGGCACCTCTGAGTCTCCCACTCAGGAACTTGGTCAAAACCCCCCGGAATATCCAGGGGGGGATGGTCAAGAGAAAAAGAAAAAGTATAAATATAGTGTGCCTACCACCACAAAAAAAGACCACACCGCAATATTGTAATATATCACAAAAACTA
The DNA here is from genome assembly GCA_019447015.1 of Hymenochirus boettgeri. Lineage (NCBI taxonomy): Eukaryota > Metazoa > Chordata > Amphibia > Anura > Pipidae > Hymenochirus > Hymenochirus boettgeri. Next base: position 377,768,967 of record CM033469.1, read on the forward strand.
TATTTATACAGTGATAAATGGCCGGCCGGTCACAATAAAAATACCCACTACAAAATATTTTGATGATGAAAATTCTCACACCCTAAAAGTTTATAAATGTTAAAACTCAAAAATTGGTAGTAGGAGGGGGATATTAAACTACTAGGTTAAATCGTCTGAGACAATCCTTGGTTCGTATCCAATAGGCAAATAGTCCGTGATGAGATGTGTAATAGTAATGGTTAAAAATCAAAAAAACCATGGTGTGCGCACACCTAAAAATATATAAAAAGGACGTATAAAATATGTCTATATCTCTGGAGGCGGGGGTTATAACTGAATCAATACTGCACCGTGCTCTCGTCGTACGTAATTGGGTAAACGCTGTATCACCACAGATCCCCCGGACTTAAAAGTTAGCAACATCCGTGGCAGGCACTCTTGGGATCTGTGTGCCGTTAAAACGCCCACTGGAAGGTAGATATTCCTATTCCTTCCCGACGTCGGCTATTTCTGCAGATAAATAGTAGCGTTCAGCTGTTAGTTAAACCACCCGCACTCCTCGTAGATCACGTCCACACGTCTCAATTGCTGCTAGCGTTTCACTGTTCCCAGCTTCGTCAGGCATGACGTGCTCCATTACTTCTGTCTTTTATCGATCTTTCCTTCAATCACATCCCTTCAGTCTATTGGGTTACAAATTACCCCTCTTTGCCTTTTTTGGACCATTTCATGTCAATTATATCCATCTTATATTACTTTACCATACCCTTCCGTGGCCATAATTATCCTCCTATATCCCCCTCCATAGTAGACTTCTTTCTAGCTCCAGTTGTTAAAAAACTACCGTCATATTTAAAGGATACCACAGAGGTATTAACCTCTCTGAAGGACTTCAAGTGGAAATCGGGTTTTTTTCTAGCTACCCTAGATATAACTTCCTTATATTCAGTTATTCCCCATGAAGAGGGGAAAGAAGCAGTCAGATATTATTTAACTAAGGAGAATAACTGTAATAGCACAATGATTGAATTCTTGGTTACATGTATTGATTTTATATTAAAGAACAACTGCTTTATGTTTGAGAACCACTATTATATCCAAAAAACAGGGACTGCGATGGGAACGGTTTTCGCCCCTAGCTACGCTGGGCTTTATGTGGGATACTGGGAAGAAAAATATATATGGGGTACTAGTGAATATGTAGATTGCCTCTATTGGAAACGATACATAGATGACGTACTACTCATCTGGGGGGGTACCTCAGATACTTTGGACAACTATATTAAGTATATTAATCATACCAATAAACATCTAAAATTTCAAAGTAGCTATAGTATGAATGAGATTATATTTTTGGATTTGAAAATAGAGGCACATAATATGGAATTGATCACCAGCACCTCCTTTAAGGAAGTAGATAGCAATACATACATTGAATATATGAGTGCACATAAAACCTCTTGGTTGAAAGGGGTCCCGATGAGCCAAATGCTCCGACTTAGGAGAAATTGTTCAGACAAGGGTACCTTTGTGGAACAAACACAATTCTTAAGTAAAAGGTTTGGAGAAAAAGGCTATCCACCAAGATGTGTGGAGAAAGCCATAGAAAAAGCCAGTAATATGAACAGGGAGGATTTATTAAAACATAAACCTAAGAGAAGGGACAGAATTTATAAAAACAAAGATAAACCAGTGATCATTCTTGACTACAATGCAGATAGTATGAAAATAAAAAATATTATAAAAAGACACTGGGCTGTACTTCATAATGATAAAGATCTGACGGGACAGATAGGAAAAAACCCGAACATTATTTTTCGAAAACCCAATACCCTTAAGAACATTTTGTCACCCAGTTTACTATCAAGGGGATCAAAAGAGATTATTAGAGATATAGAATTGAAGGTAATTAAAGGGATGTTTAAGTGTGGAGGGTGTATAAATTGTCAATATGTTAACACATGTAAAGATAGTATCACTATTAATGATTATAAACACAGATGGGATATGGTATATAATTGCCAATCAAAAAATGTGGTGTATGGAATTATGTGTCCATGTGGTAAATGGTATGTGGGGAAAACGTGCAGAAAATTAACTGTAAGAATAGGGGAACATAGAAGAGCGATTCAATCACAGAATAAGACGAATAAGCACATATATGTGGATAACAGTACGAATAAAGTATGGAATAAATGGGCTGCACCACATATATATGAACACTTTAGACTTAAACATGGGGCCACCTTCAAGGGAACGAAATTCACTGCACTGGGTGGAGTTAATAATGAGACCTTCACAATAAGGGGGGGTAATTTAGATAAGGAACTTATTAAATTAGAACAAAGGTTCATATTTACCTTTAATAGTATACAACCTGCAGGTCTAAATGACCAGATGGAACTAGCACCTTTCCTGTAAATCTATATCATAGACTGTAAATCTCTCATTTATAATCGCTTATTGTAAGGTGACTTCTCAGAAATTATGAAATGTAGAGAGATATGGAGTAATAATTTATAATATTATGGAGGGGACACAAGAAGATACTATGGAGGGGGATATAGGAGGATAATTATGGCCACGGAAGGGTATGGTAAAGTAAATATAAGATGGATATAATTGACATGAATAATGGTCCAAAAAAGGCAAAGAGAGGGTTAATTTGTAACCCAATAGACTGAAGGGATGTGATTGGAAGGAAAGATCGATAAAAGACAGGAAGTAATGGAGCACGTCATGCCTGACGAAGCTGGGAACAGTGAAACGCGTAGCAGCAATTGAGACGTGTGGACGTGATCTACGAGGAGTGCGGGTGGTTTAACTAACAGCTGAACGCTACTATTTATCTGCAGAAATAGCCGACGTCGGGAAGGAATAGGAATATCTACCTTCCAGTGGGCGTTTTAACGGCACACAGATCCCAAGAGCGTGCCTGCCACGGATGTTGCTAACTTTTAAGTCCGGGGGATCTGTGGTGATACAGCGTTTACCCAATTACGTACGACGAGAGCACGGTGCAGTATTGATTCAGTTATAACCCCCGCCTCCAGAGATATAGACATATTTTATACGTCCTTTTTATATATTTTTAGGTGTGCGCACACCATGGTTTTTTGATTTTTAACCCATTACTATTACACATCTCATCACGGACTATTTGCCTATTGGATACGAACCAAGGATTGTCTCAGACGATTTAACCTAGTAGTTTAATATCCCCCTCCTACTACCAATTTTTGAGTTTTAACTATTTATAAACTTTTAGGGTGTGAGAATTTATCATCATAAAATATTTTGTATGTGGGTATTTTTATTGTGACCGGCCGGCCATTTATACTGTATAAATATAGTTTTTGTGATATATTACAATATTGCGGTGTGGTCTTTTTTTGTGGTGGTAGGCACACTATATTTATACTTTTTCTTTTTCTCTTGACCATCCCCCCCTGGATATTCCGGGGGGTTTTGACCAAGTTCCTGAGTGGGAGACTCAGAGGTGCCTGACCACCCACGTTCTTGGGTGTGTACTATTTATTTATTCATCATTTGTTTTATTAATGGTATAGATAAAGTCTGGTGCAATGAAATTGATAAGATCTGATTGAATGTGAAGGTGTTCGGTCAGGTCGTAAATTTTTTATCTGCTACAACCAAATTTTTATGTGTATGGATGATCGTCCAACAAACGTCTTCCTACTCAATCCTGGAGTGTCAAATATACAACTTCCTGGATATAGCAGAGCTCACAGTCTGGAAGGTGTGAGACCATAGAGTGTATATTTGGTTCATGGTGGCAATGTGTGCTGCGGTACACTTGACAACAACAGACACATTAATTGATGTACAAACACACAGCGAGATACGTTAGCAAATAAAATATGAAAGAAAAATCAGCAACACAATCACAAATTACTTCATTCTTCATTACAATTCGAGACCTCAACCCCAAAATGTGCTTTGTACGTTCGTCATTTCCGCCACATTACACTATTGGCAACGATGAAATCTGCCCATATATGGTGAATTGGTTGCTTTCTAGCATATCTGTTGTATTTAATTAGATCAAATGGACTTGAAGTTTAGTTCTTGAAGACGTTTCGCTAGTCATCTGACTGGCTTTCTCAATTCAGAATGACTTGTACAAGAATCTGTTGGCAATTATGTACCCTGGAAAATCCCAATTAGCCTATCACAGCCAAGTGTTAAGGACGTGATTGGATAGTGGCTAAGAGGTGTTATAGGAACGCCCAGAGTAAGGTGTCAAAACAGCATTGTACATGGCAGACAGTTGGTGTCGAATCCCCCATCTCTATTTAGATTTGGTTTCTTTATTTTCACATAAATGGCCTCCTTAACACCTCTCTTGAACCAGTCACGTTCCTTTGCCAATATGTTAACATTACAATCTTCAAAGGTGTGTCCTTTATCCTTAAGATGCAGGTACACGGCTGAGTCCTGACCCGAGGAATTGGCTCTTCTGTGCTGGGCCATACGTTGATGCAGTTGCTGTTTGGTCTCCCCCACATACAAATCAGAGCATTCTTCACTGCACTGCAGTTCACTGCACTTCACTGCACTTTCTAGCGGCACATTCTATTCTGCAACAATTTACATCTTACACAATCATATCTGCCTATTTATGCCAGATTGTACACAGCAATGCCAACAATTTTATCTTGTTCCTTTATGTCCGATTGTAAGACAATCGCTTCCAATTTAAATCTGGTTGGTAGTTCATCGACCAATTTCATTGCATCGTGTATGGGCCTTAATATTGTAATTATTATTATTTTCTAATCAGATTTGATTATAATCCATTACGTTGAGTAAAAAATTTGAAAATATTTCCATATACACATGATCACCATGATTTACAAGTATGTTTAAAACTTGTTTCAATGCTTTGGGCCAATCTATTGGCTATGGGGTTTTTATAACAGTTCCCAGATGATCCAATTAAAATATGCCCCTGTGTACCAGCCCTAATACAATTGACCTTAACCATCTACATTTACAATAATGTAATAAACAGACTGAATAGTGTCATTCATTAAGCTGTGACTGCTCTAACCTCACATAGCCAAATATACCATAATAAATGCATGTGGAAACCATTTTTCCATCTAAAATGAAATCCTTTATGGTAATGATACTATATATACTGTATATATAAAAACAATGTATGGACATTCCAGAGTAACTGGAGGCTTTTAATCTTTTATAACTGCAAATCAAACTATTCATTTGTACAAATGGGATTTAGTTGTTATTTTTATCAGTGCTATCTCACTGAGAGGAAAGCTATTTAAAAGAATGGCTTTATTCACCCTGTCAATTCTCTGGGGTTCTGGACAAAGTCAATGCCTAGCTAGTCATATGAAATTAGACAAGTCCCCAAGAGATACATTTCAAACAGCACATTGTCCAAGATACCTCGTTTGAGAAAAACTAATCCTGAAATGAATCGTTATCCACAAAGCAGAATATCAATAACATGACTATATATTTGGCAGTGCAATTTGCATTCATGTGTAAGTGCTTAATCTATAGCAGAATGGAGAAAAGTCTAGAAAGCAACAATTGAGACTTTTTAAACCAGAGATGGGGAAACACAGTTGGTTAGACCTGTTTGCTTTATGAAGCATAGATATTATTTAAACATTTGTCAGTGTCATCAAGGTGTTATTATCAGGTAAAATGTAGATATTCAATGCTTGTAGATGAACACGTCTTTGAATGTTTTCAGTTATCGGGACATTATATATCTAATACTATTAAGCCAAATTCAACTGGATTTAGTGACTGAAGACAACTCATTGCTCATCCAAGGGGCTTACTCAGTTCAACTCAGTGGATGTTACAAGTTTATGGTTACAAATCCGACTGTCGTAATCCAGTGCAGTGAAACTCACAATTGATTGTTTGAGTTACAAAGGTGTGAATTGTTTTTAACTTGTTGGTTCAGAGATTTCAAAACAGCAATTATAATAAGCCTTGAAGACCCCCACCCCTGTTTATAGAAGGTTCCTCCAACTTGACATACTATAGGAAGCAGGTGTCCATAGATAATAATCAGTTTTTTACTATGTTCTACAGATAAGACTTTTAGAGACATAATAATTACTAGACAACCTTATACTGCAAGATCCCCTTATCCTGCATATTATCATTAATAAAACAAAATAAAAACATACGTTATGTCCCAAACCTGTAATCTCATTATACTTTATATAGGAAGAACGCTCTAGACTGCGTGTGGCCACATATTTCAAAGATGAGAGACAGAATCTTACAGATTGGTACTGTGTGTACCCAGCTTAAGACCCACTGTTAAATTTTTCCCTTCAACCCCCCCCCCTGAAAACACATTAGACAGATTAGGAGCCTGTGCATGACATGGCAAGACTTCTTGGAATGACAAACCATTCTATTTCCAAGGTATTCATTTACAATGAAATGCTCTCCTTTTTTTGATATAGACGGAAGACTTAAGTAGTAATTTGATGTGATCTGAAGAAAGCAATCAAACTGCAATTCAAGTCAATGAGAATTTTCAGACTATTATGGTACAATTGTGAGCACAAATCCCTTTGGGACTGAAAATATTTGGCTATTTGCTGATAGGGAAAATAAAGAAACCTGAACATTCAGTGATACATTTCTGTGAAAACTTTAAACCACCTGCTGGAACTTTGATTTTTAGCTGACGTTTAAAATTTTTGTAAGTGTGGGCTACTGCAGGGGCGTAACTACCAGGGGAGCAAGTAGTGTCAGACTGGACTGTTGGGGCCCACCAGGAAATCAGAGACCAGGGGCCCACCAGAATGAGTTTAGGGGCCCACCTAACATTTCATATCTCTATTATAGTCCATTTACATATCTATCTTACTCCCACTGACTCTTATTGTTTATTAAAAAGTATTTTTTACTGTCACTTTGGCAGTTTTATTTTATTGGGTGTGTGGGCTGTGGGCCCCCTGGGGGACTTCCCTGTAACCCTGTAGGTTACTAGATCACTTGGAGCAACTGCAGGGGGTCTGAGATCCAAGGCGGCCATTTTTTTATTTTTCCTATGACAGATATAGCCTCCTCCCAGAAAACCACTGTGGATTAAGCATAGAGAGGGGCCCCATCATAGTTTTGCAGGGGGCCCCAGCAATTCCTAGTTACACCACTGTGCTAGTGTGTTTATTATCATAAGTGGAATTATACAAAAATACCCAAACATTTTCAGGATGATCCTTTTCTCTTGTACAAACTTTGTTTTGTTATTTTTGCAAATTGTGTGAATAGTGATGATGTGTGTGAATAGTGAGGTGGATTTAAACCTCAAACCACCAAACCACCCCCATCTTTCCTTTTTGGGAAGAAAGAGACTACAAAGATCATATAGAGGGTGAAGGGGTAGGGGAAGATTCACAGCCATCCTTCAGGTGCTCCTAGGCGCATGCCTACTGTGCCTAATAGTAAATCTGGGCCTGGAAAGAAGAAAGATACAAGTAATTTTGTTTTTAGAACACTTGGAAATGACGGTCTATAAAGAAACATTCACATAACACTTGGAAATTTAAATGTTTTCCCTACACTTTATGATTGTATCTCAGTGACATCAAAGTGGGTATTGTTTTCTGTTCACACCAGGTACCTCTGCACGAGCCCACAAATTCCTGTGTACATTAGACAAGAGATTTACAGTTACTCTACAAATTCCATTCTCAAATATGTACTGTATGCTCTGAACAGTTGGTATATGGAGGTGTCTAGGGCCTACTGTGATACCAGCGGGATATTCTCTCCTTCAATCAACCCTCTTTTCCATACTCTTAAGTCTGCAACTAGTCAAATATCTGAGCTCTACACAAACATAATCCCTTCTCTCTTTTTTGACCACATCTTATGACTTTATATCTTAAATCTAAACCAGTTGTGAGATTTCACTTTCCTGGTCAATAACTGAAGGGCTCTATTGCTGGGTACACACTGTACCATACTGTAAAGCTGGGTACACACAGTAAAGATGTTTGAAAGATGACAGACAGGATTTGCAAGATCCTGTCTGTCATTTTTCAAAGATCAGGGACAGGGGTGTAACTGCAGGGGCCCGGCCCCCTTCGCGAGATTGGAGGTTGGGTCCCTGACCCACCCCCCTACCTCCTCCACGTCCAGCTGTTTAACAGCTGATCACGCGTATAAATGAAACACATGCACGATCAGTTTCTTAAAAGACCAGACCCTGGTTTGGTTCAGGAAGGTCGGGTCTGGTCTTTTAAACAGCTGATCGCATGTGTTTCATTTATATGTGCGATCAGCTGTTTGTTAGCAGTAGGTTGTGGGCTTGTGGCGGGCCCTACTACCGTCCGGACCCCCTGCAGCCGCAGGGGTGGTGGGGGCGGTAGTTACGCCACTGATCAGGGAATAGTCCAGAGCGTTCTCCCTATGCACAACATAAACACAGCATATACACAGCATAAATACAATGCTCGAGACTGTGTGTTTCCCCTATAAGGATACTACTGCGGCCAAGGGAAATTTAATTTCTTTATTGAATGACCGAAAAGGCCAAAGGGAAGGTTCGGCGGCGGCACACTCGTTCAGGAAAGACGCTACACACACTGCCAATAAAGCCCCAATACCATTGGATCCAACAATCTTGTAGGAGATAGAAGCACTTGCTCGTACCTTCTATAGTACCTTAGGAGCAAAAATTACACTACTGGAAATTCCGTACCCCTGCATGGCTCTGTCTCTCTCTACCTGGGCCCCCTTCTCTCTCTCTCTCCCACCCCCTTCTCTTACGCACCTTAAAAAAAGGTTAGCAAAGTGAGATTTCAGCTCCTCAGGTACTATGGGAAATAGGATCAAGTGCTTGCACTTTTCAACACTTCTTCCCCACTGTAGGTTGTAGCTCGCAATCATGCACGCTTCTGTGTTACTAAGTGCACTGCACTTCTGCTATTAAGCCCTATCGGAGCGCATTCTATATGCACCAAAAAGGGTGATTGCAGGCGCTACAATAGCGCACGAAGGCACAGCGTGTAGTGGGGCCGATCTCATAGTATTTTACATGCCCTGTGCTTCCACTAGCACGATAAGATCGCTAATCGATCCGAAACAGGCTAGTGGGGCCTAGCCCTTAGGCCAAATTTTCCCCACATATCACTGATACATTTTATTCAATCCCCAGCTGCCGCCAGGGAGTCTCCAGGAAGGTTCTAAAAAGGACCCAGCCTGTCCCGCCACAGACGTGTACATGCAAAGGTACCGTAAATACAAATTTAAGGTGAGGGTTAGGGGAAAAGTGCTAGTGTTAATAAATAAGGTGCCAAACAAATAGCCAAGCCTAGCAGGTGAGCAGAAAAAAAATTCCGGTCTCCGTAGGGGGAGAACAAGGAAGTGCTGGGGAAGTGAAATAACAATGCTAACCAAGTGAACAATAAAATGCACTTAGGAGAGCCCAGGATTCTATACGCTTCCAGCTTAAGGCTTTGACCAAATGTGTGTAATGTGCAGATCTGCTCTGTCTCTTCGGGGGGGGGGGAGATCACCCTTCTAACCCAAAGAGGTTCTCTATCCCCCTCCTCTATTAAGAACAGAAACACTTGATCTTAGCCAAAAGGTCCAATTTTGCAAGATTATTCAACATAATGATAGAATTTTGTTGATGTTAACGACGGATCTTGTTTTGGCAAAAATAATGCTACGAAAAACTCCCTTTTATAAATATGGAGAAAACGGTGAAATTACCACTCCTTTCTAGTCTATCTATATTACACATACCTAGATATTCTATACAATGTCTTGATTTCTTGAAGTTCAATTAATTTCATATACTTTTCTTTGCTGTGGTCAGTAGTGAGCTGCCAGGTTCTGTAGTGGTCCATTTCTTCCCAGGATGCATCACTTCCTTGGAATCTTCCTAACATTCTACTGATTGGCTGTCGGGTGGGTCAAACATGCTCAGATGTCTACTGAGCAACTGAATCAACCCAGGGACTGAGACCATAACGGATATCTCAAGACTGGGCATATCATTTCTTTTAAAGCCATTTTCTACATCTATTAAATACAGCTTTGGAATACACAGCCAGTAATTATACTCCTGGCTTGTTTTTGTTGTTTAGTTGTGTAGTTTCCAGGACTGTAGGTTTTAATGAACATGGAAAAAGTCACGATTGAGTATTTTTATGATGATTACCACAAATCGTAAAAAATCATGAAAAAAGATGAATCCATTGATAATATGTCACATAAAATTCAAAGTAGGACAACAAATCAATTCTAGAGTTAACTTATGGAGGAAGGCTTGTTAAAGTGGATTTGTTTTTGCTAGAAAAGCGACACCTTCAGTGGGCTATGATTAATCTGTGTAAATGTATCCAAGGTCAGTGCAGGAAATTCTCTAGGGAGCCATCCATTTTATGGACCAAGCAAGTGACATGGGACCATCTCCTGCTACTGGTGGAAAGAAGATGAAAGAATCCAAAGTTCTGGAATTCAGTAGATAAAAATGAGCATGCGCTATGGTTACGTCTTAAACAATGGTTAAAACCTTTTTGTTTTGTAAATTAATGTAGCGTTTTCCATTATAAAGATATTAGAAAAATGAGATAGGACCATTTTACTGCCTTGATTGTAAAATAGATGTAACTGTACAATTAAAAATAATTTGGTTTGAATAATGTCAAAGATAGCATTCGCTTTGGGTGAAGTCACGGTAAATGTTCACTTTTGGCCACTTTATTAAGGCTTATTTATGCTTGTTTATAGTTATTTTGTTGGGTATTGATGGTGGAAACTGTACAGCTGAATATTTCTTCAGAAATACCTCTCTTCCACTGTTATATTATTTCCATTCTTTAAACATGGGCACCCAACAAGCATATACTCAGAATAGAAGCCTAGTGCAATTCAAATTTCAGACATGTTTTATTTCTATTAAAATGCTGCAGTAAAAGCCTGCTATTCTCTTACATGGTAACATAATAATGGAGCAATGGAACATAGATATACATCCCTCTAGTCCAAACTTTATAGCCTACTCATTAACCCTACCTAACAGTTTATCTAGAGGAAGGCAAAAAAAACCTGCTGAAAATTAAAGAAAAATTCCTTCCTGACTCCAAATGGCAATAGGAAATTATCCCTGTACCAACCAGAACTACAGTATATGTATTAATACCAGTAATTCTCAATATTATATAGTATCCCTGTACCAATCAGAACTACAGTATATGTATTAATACCAGTAATTCTCAATATTATATAGTATCCCTGTACCAACCAGAACTACAGTATATGTATTAATACCAGTAATTCTCAATATTATATAGTATCCCTGTACCAACCATAACTACAGTATATGTATTAATACCAGTAATTCCCAATATTATATAGTATCCCCGTACCAACCAGAACTACAGTATATGTATTAATACCAGTAATTCTCAATATTATATAGTATCCCTGTAGCAACCATAACTACAGTATCTGTATTAATACCAGTAATTCTCAATATAATATAGTATCACTGTACCAACCAGAACTACAGTATTTGTATTAATACCAGTAATTCTTAATATTATATAGTATCCCTGTACCAACCAGAACTACTGTATATGTATTAATACCAGTAATTTTCAATATTTTCTAATTTTAGAAACTTATCAAGCCCACTTTTGAAGTTATTCAACTTGCCATTACCACATCTGCTGGAAGACAGCTCCACCGTTCTCACTGCAAAGAAACCTTTCCTAACCTGAAGATGAAACTTATTTTATTCTAATCTTAAATTAATTAATCTTAAATTATGTCTATGAGTCCTCTGAAATTACCAATTGGTGAACAATGCACCAAAGTGTTTATTATATGACCCATTATTATATCTTATCCCCGTTCAATCACCGCTTCTCCAATGTAAACAGTCCTAACTTGGCTAATCTGCCTCCATTCCCCTTATTATTTTAGTTGCCCTTCTCTGAACTGTTTCCATTTCCAAGATGTCCCTTTTGTATATGGGATTCCAAAACTGCACTGCATATTCCAAATGAGACCTTACCAATGCTTTATTAAGAGGAAGAATTACATTTTCTCCCTTGAATCTATTCCCTTCTTTATTCAAGATAATATATTGAGAGCTCAAGCCGTTGCTGCCTGGCACTGCTTGCTACTACTAAGATTGTTATCTACTAGAGCCCCCAAATCTTTTTTCACCAGAGATTCACTTTGCACAGAGCCGTTTGTGATGTAAGTAGCACAAGGATTTTTAAACCCCAAGTGCATCAACTAAAGATGGCCATACATATGCTCGATTTTACTTACCCGACTGAGCGCTCCCGCTCAGTTGGGTCGATCCTGCCGGAACCGCTTCTCCCGTTGTTCTATGCGACCGACATGCGATCACAAAATGAATGTGATTTTGCAATCGCATGTCGGTCGAATAGAAGAATGGGAGAGGCGATTCTGGCAGGATCTATCAAATGTCGCAGGAGCGCTCGGTCAGGTAAGTAAAATCGAATATATGTATGGCCACCATTAGACTGGGTACACATGGTAAGATATTTTTGGCCCACCGACCGATTGTGCCGTGTATCGGTCAGTCGGCTGAAAATATCTTACCGTGTGTGCAGGTCAGCTGCGACTGACTCGGTCACCCGTTCGTCCAAATAATTTTAAGCCCAGCTACCACTGCAAAATAGCTGGCTTGGATTGTCGAAGCGGCAAGGCCTGTGGAGGTGGGTGTGTTGGGCTGGCTTACACTAGTTGGTGAACTGGAGGGCTGACCTAACAGTGGCAGCTGAACCCTCCAGCCCTCCAGTTCTGCAGCCACTGTTAGGCCAGTCCTCCAGTTTAGCAGCCACTGTTAGATCAGCCCTCCTGTTCACCAGCTAGTGTTGACTTACCATTGGCTGGTGAACTGGAGGGCTAACTTAACAGTGGCTTGTGAAGTGGAGTACTGACATAACAGTGGCTGCTGAACTAGAGAGTTAACCGAACTGTGGCTGGGGAACTTGAGGGGTGACTTAACACTGGCTTGTGGTCATATATGTGCCAAATAGAGACTGGCAATATAAGTGTCCTGAACACAGACTGGTAAATTTAATATAACTGCTACAAACTGACTGGTAAATTAAATATAGGAACCCCACAGACTGGTTAATTAACCATAAGTGGCCCACATGGAGGAAAATCAATTATAAGTGCCACCACAGACAGGTAAATAGATTATAAGTGAGACCCCCCCGACTGGTAAATCAATTATAAGTGCCCCCACAGACTGGTAAATCAATTATAAGAGTCCCCCCGACTGGTAAATCAATTATAAGTGCCCCCACAGACTGGTAAATTAATTATAAGTGCCCCCACAGACTGGTAAATTAATTATAAGTGCCCCCCACAGACTGGTAAATCATTTATAAGTGCCCCCCACAAACTGGCAAATCATTTATAAGTGCCCACATAGGCAGGTAATGCCCCAAAAACAAAGAGTAGTACTAACTTACGGTGAGGCCACACTGCAACGCACAGGAATCACGCACCAAATCACGAGCGTTATCGCGTTTTGCGTTCACGTTCACGTTTTGCGCATGCGTTTTTGCCTTTTTGCGTTATGGAAACGCATGTGTTAAGGCACCAAAAATGGTGAACGCATGCGTTATCAAAACGCGAATGGACGCACAATCGCATGCGCATCGGAAGTTACGGGAATTTTCGCGTTACCGCGATTTCCATTTTAGCCGCAAACGCAAAACACGGGCGCAAATGCATGAAAAACGCGCTAGTGTGGCCTAGCCCTTACACAAGGAAACGAGAATAAAGGGGAGGACAGAGACAGGAGGCCAAGGAGAGATACAGGAAGATACAGGAGAGGACAGAGGCGAAACGCACTCACATTGTCTAGGCTAAAGTTTCACTAATTTCAAGTGGAACTGCTCATAACACATTTAACGGATGAACCATAACATTTCACTGCCAGTTTCCCCTGGCAAAAAGCACGGGGGTGGGCTTTAAAATTACAAGTGCATTATTTTCATTCATTTCTTTAGCCTTAGATACAGTTATACTGTAACTCCTGTATGCAAAATGAATTTCTCAGAAAAGTAGCCAGCAACACTACACTGAGGGATCTAGATATGTGTAACTGTGTCTGTAGAAGCATCCTACAGAAGGTAACACTACACTAGATGGTCACACTGTTAAGCAGTCTAATGGTGGCTGATCTGGAATTGTTACTTGAGTATGTTTAAAACACCTACAGAGGGTTTAGTAGACCATCAGACTGAGCAGGACATATATTTATATAAATTACAATACCCACTGCCCCACATATAATTTCTGGTGTCCAGTCCGTGATCCTTTATTGGTTCAATTCCCATTCTGATGACCCCATTCTGGGAATGTTGTTTTTTCCATAGAGCTTTCCCTGTTTTTTCTTCTTCCCTTATCTGCTGATGTTTATCAAAGGTTCCATCTGCCTCATTGATGCCACAGATGATTCAGCCAGTGATGACAGAAAGACAGTTCACCAAATGACCTGAAATTAAACGATCCAGGAACACAATCCCCCTACCCGCCAGCCCTGATACAGTATAAACACACACACACAGAGACAATGGAGAGCTGCAGATCACTCCTCTGTATTAATACCGCATGTAGTTTAGCTGCAGTCTCAATGTCATACAGTTTAATGACTTTTTCAGGCTTTCCTAAATTCCTTTACTGAGAGTCATTAATAAGGAACTATTCATAGATTGGGGGTTGGTGTCACAAAAACGGGGGAACAAAAGTCAAGAGAATGGCTTTGCAACAGTTTTCCCTATATTTGCGATTGTTTAACATCGACTGAATTGTGAAGAATTGCATAGAATTTCCTATAAAAATTCCATCTTCTCAAAGTATTTTGCTCCGTTTCATTAAACGCCTGGTGGGCATCTGGTCTAGGTTATTGTCTAAATCCTATAATATATCCGTGAATATGGGGCAAAGTGCCCTCAGTGCCCAAAACTCTCCAATAATGATCCCTGTGTTAAATTAAACTCGGGAATTAAAGTGTGAATAAGGGTGAATAAAGTAAAGGGAGGAATATCTCTTTTCCTTTGTGTGTTGCCCATCTGGATTCTAAGCCAGTCAAAAAAATCTTTGTTAAAGTTGACAACTTTAAATTTGCCAGAGGGTCAATTTATGTATCCAGACTCATTTCTTTTTATTTCAAGGGGAATGGCTCCTGAAACAAAATTCCTCTAGTGCCATCGCTGCTTATGGATGGGGGGTGGCAAATGCATATGGAGTGCATTTGAAATGAAGCCAGTGCCCTGGGCAATTTTATAAATTTGGCTTATGGATGGGGCACCCCTTTATTGTTACAGTTTGGTGACAAAATGTCTTACAAAGTTTCAACAGCGAATGTTTGTTACTAAAACTGGTAATAGTGTTACATTCGTCACAAAACCAAGACGCAGTTCTGCCTAGTTTTCAACCTTGTAACCTACTGGTATTTTATTTGGTCTGCACAATATCTATGGGGCAACATGGTGGCTCAGTAATTAGCAGTGCAGTCCTGAGTTTTATTCCACCCTTAGACACATCTGCAAGGAGTTTGTATGTTCTCTGATAGGTTGTATGTGTCAAATAAATGTGCTTAGATTGTAAGCTCTTCAGGGCAGGGCTTTATGTGTCTGTGTTATTGTAAAGTGTTATGGAAGATGCTGGCACTATATAAATCCACAATAATAATAATAATATTTGTATTGTGATAATTAGAAATTTTGGTGATCCAAGAGTTCTGTGATGTTACCTCCAGGTGTGTAAAGGAATAAATAGGTTTTTAATTTTTCGCTCCGTGACAAAGTCTTTTTTCCGGTGTGCACTACTCATATTCATTGATAAATAGCAATTTTTAGTCTGGCAATCCTTTTTCCTATATTAGCTGAAAGCCAGCAGTTCCTGAAGTTCTGCATCCACACACTAATTACTAATCATTTACAGGGAGATTCAATAAAAGTTCTTACCGTTTAAAATGGTGCAAATTTTGCCCCAACTAATCAAAACTTAACTTAACATTTGAAAGCTAACATCTGATTGGTTGGGGCAAAATTAGCACTATTTTAAACGATAAGAACTTTTATTGAATCTCCCTGTAAATAACAAAATTACAGGTTTATTCAATAAATGTTCTTATCGTTAAAAATGGTGCTAATTTTGCCCCAACCAATTAGATATTATTTAACATTTGAAAACTAACATCTGATTGGTTGGGGCAAAATTAGCACCATTTTTAAAGATATAAACTTTTATTGAATCTCCCTGTTAGTTTTCTAAAACTCAAAATTAAAAATATATTCCTTAAACAAAATAAATTATATTATAAAGCAAAAATGAAATAGGTGAATAACCTACAGAAGGGTCCACACAGGAAGGGTAGTATAAAAGTGTTTATTCTGTGGCCATGTCATTTTACATGAAACTTTTGTATATGTATGTATGTATAATTTTATTTATAACCTACCCCTGTAGTGGATTTCTATGGTAGAAACTATAAGATTATAGCCTTATAATCTAACAGTTCCCCTGTATAAAAGGTACACGGCCTGTGGCCTCGTGCTTTTATATGGTCGCGGAAATCCTCGGTGACGTCTAATATCCTTATAATTTAGAGTTGGGGGTGCATTATTCACTATATAAAGCGCCACTTGGTTAAGCAGCGCTGTACATTATAAAATACAGAGTATTCAAACAAGGGGATAAGTGCAAGCCATTATACAGATACATATATATCAATGATGTATAAATTGATAGTGCAGAATGCCTTGAGTGCAGAATGCCTTGACACATTGGGAAAGAGTTCCCTGCCCCGAGGAGCTTACAATCTAACTAATTGCATATATCCTTATCATTTATGTCACTGGTATCTGATGAAAAAAAGATTTTTAAGCTGGACACACACTGTTAAGACCTTTAAAAGATGACAGACAGAATCTGTAAGATTCTGGTTTCTTTTAAAGATTAGTGTTCACAGTTCTGAAAATTCTCCCTATATAAAGTATAGGGAGAACTTTCGGGGGTGACACATTTCCTTCAGCCATAGCCGACTCCCTACTATTTAGTAGAAGGGGGCAGCCGTGGACGAGAAAAAATCTTAGGGCAGTTTCGAGCAATCCCGGGGACGATGGTAAAGGTTCGTTGGCCTTGGGAACACTCGTTTCTGCAGGACATAAACTGTGTATTACACATGTCCCCAACAAAGTGTTTTAACAATGTACAACTCCACAATGTATGTAATGTATGTTTTTATATATAATCATTGTACAAAGTGCTGTACATACATTCACAGAGTGTTCTTATCGCTAGTTAAAATATCTCATAGCCCACGAAATTATTAATTATCACAGTGAAAATTGATGCAATATTTCCACAAAGTTATCCAATTTTTTTTTTTGCAAAGGCGGTATTTCGATGCAATCTGAAATTTGGTGCAATTGGTCACTGCTAAACTGATGTGGTGTCACACAAAAAGTTGATTTCTCTGCATTTGCAACAATTTTTATTATTTACCATTGGAAATGCTGTGTGAAATATGATGAATCTCGCACGAGTTTCCATCCAATTCTCAGTATTCCTTCACACTCTATGAGCACTTACAAATGCTGTTCCTTTCACCAAGTCCAAACATCCCAGGAAACTTCAGTATAAATCCTTCAGTATAAAGCCCACCTCCACTCCTTATTTATTATTCTCCTTGCTGCTGGGGATATTGCTCCCAACATTGGACCCTGCAACATTTCCATCTGCCGTCATCCTCGCCATTCTACCTCCCCTACTTATTCCTTTAGAGGCTCTAATCTTTCTAATATCATAACTGTCCCTACTCTTTCACCTTCACTTCTTCCTTTTTCCTGTGGCCTCCTTAATGCACGCTCTCTTGCTAACACTTTTATCCATGACCTGTTCTGTTCTAACGCCTTTCATCTCCTGGCTCTTACGGAGATTGGATCTCCCACCATGATACTGCGGTTGAAGCTTCGATTACGCATGGTGGTCTATCTTTCTCTCATTCGTCTCGTTCTTCAGGACAGGGTGGAGGGGTAGGTCTTCTGTTTTCCCCTATCTACCGCTTTAAACTTGTTTCTCTTCTGCCCTCTGTCCAACTTTTCCTAAAATATAAGATCGGGTGTCCTACCTGATCCTGTCTGACACCGGGTGCAGCACTTAGGGAGACTCGAAATCCCAGGAGGACCGGCACCTCCAATACGAAAGACTTCCAAACAAAAAAACAGACGAGACGAGTCCTCAACCATGTGCAATCAAATCCATTTTATTGTGGCATAATCGACACCCAACCTGAGGAAAACATGCAAAAGAAACCACTCCCTGCCGCCTTTTCGTGACGGTTGTCACTTCATCAGATCTGCCCTTTTCTCTCTCGCTCAACTACTAAAATGCTCATGCTCATGCATGCCCTTATAATCTCCCGTCTTGACTAGTGTTACATTCTGCAACAGGGACTCACTGCCTGTCATTTCTCTCCTCTCCAGTCTATTTTAAACTCGGCAGCTTGGATCATCTCACTCTCCTCCAAAAGAGAACCCGCAACCCCGATACTGCAGTCCATAGGGTGGCTTCCCATCAAACAAAGAATCATATTCAATACCCTTCTTTTAAAGTGCATGTCCACCCCCAAAAGTATAATTTAACCCCATACTGGCCCCACTCTATAGTTTAAAATAAACCTTACCTTACATCTCTGCTCCTTATGGTTCTCCAGATATGACTTTTTAAAGTCCAGGAAACTGAAGACACCAAGCTGTCTGTTAGCCATCTGATTCCTCGTCCTCATCAAGGTCTGAGGCTTGTGCACCCCCCCCCCACACACACACACAAGTTAGGTAACCCCTGCCTGCCCCCTACCGCTGTAATATTTCTTAAAAAACACACAAGATCCATACTTACAAAGCCTATTCTCCCGCTGCGTTTCTAATGACGTCAGCTGCATCTGTGATTGGCTAAAATCTTGGGATTTTTTTAAAGAAATATTGTGGCGGTTGGGGGTGGGTAGGGGTTACCTACCTTACACCCAAAGTTCATTTTGGGGGTGGAGATGCCCTTTAACCTTTAAATCCCTTCACTCTTCTGTGGCATTATGTTTAAAGCCACATCTATACTGGGCATTCCAGGAGGTGTAGTCAGGGTATGTAATTTACAAATAGCGGGACTCTGTCTGGGGGTGCAGTGGGTGTTTGTAAGACTAATGTATGAATAATGTAAATTGTAGCTTACCCACAATCAGGTTACAGTTACTGGATTATTCTACTAAAAAAAATATATATATACATCAATCAGAATATATAGATTAATGTATAAATATCAATGTAATATCTTTATTTGATATTTATGACCCCTGTTATATAATAATCATATTAAACAGGCCTACAGCACCCCTTAAGGTACAGACACCTTGGAGAAGATGCACATGTAGTAAATTAACGTAGTGGTAAAAAAAATACCGGTACATGGTGTTCATAAACCACAAAAATGCCATCCCGCCCATACTCTAACCTATCGAACACCAATTTGCACCATTTGTCTACAGCAAAGTCTGCTCATTGGATCTTTTGAAAAATTTCCTGTCCAATCCACAATCCACCGTGATTTATGACCAGGACTGATCACTCCGACCAACTGATTTTGTCTAAAAATCATTAATGTAGCATTTATTCCCATGTGTAATTACAGCCAATATCATTGCCCAATCAACCAAATGATCAGTTGTGGTGCTAGATCTGAAAACACCATTTAAGCTGGGTCCACACATGACAGATGTTTGTATGATAACGATCTGCAAGATTCTGTCTGTCATTTTTCAAAGATCAGCATACACCCCCACTCTTGCTGACATTTTTAATTCCTCCCTGACCTCTGAGATTTCTCCTGCTGCCTTTAAACGTGTGTATGTCAAACCTCTTCTTAAAAAAACCCTTTCTGGCCCGTACCTCTCTCTCAAACTACCGCCCTGTCTCCATTTTACTGTTTGCATCAAAACTCTTAGAACGTCTAGTCTCTACATGCATTATAAATACATCCATGCTAATAAATTATTGGACCCATTGCAGTCAGGATTCCGACTGGGTCATTCAACTGAAATTGCCCTCTGCATAGTCTCAAATGACCTACAAGCTGCCAAAGCAAAGGGACAGTTCTCGACCCTCATTCTCCTCAACCTATTGGCTGATACTGTGAACCACTCTCTTCTTATGCAAATTCTATATTCTCTGAGCATCCGAAATGAAGCTGCAGGGTGGTTGTCTTCTTATCTCTCTAACAGATCTTTCTCTGTCTATTTTGCTAATAAGACGTCCTCTCCTGTTCTGCTTAATGTGGGGGAGAAATAATCAGTTCTTTCGGCTTTAAGTATCACTTATATGCTGATGATACCCAAATTTACTTCTCCACCCCCGCGCTAACCCCTGAATTTAAATCACAAATATCTAAATGTCTGCTCTCTATCTCTTCCTGGATGGCGCACCACCACCTAAAACTCAATCTATCTAAGACGGAATTAATAATTTCCCCCCCTAAACTGGGACCTAGTCCACCCTTCTCCATCTCTGACAAGATCCGCCCTTTTCTCTCTTGCTCTAATACCAAAATGCTCATCCGTGCCCTTATAATGTCCTGTCTTAACTACTGTAACATTCTGCTACTTGGACTCCCGGCCTGTCATCTCTCTCCTCTCCAGTCTATCTTAAACTCAGCAGCTCGGATCATCTTGCTCTCCTCCAAAAGAGAACCCACAACCCCGATACTGCAGTTCATAGGGTGGCCTTACCATCAAACAAAGAATCATATTCAATACCCTACTTTTAACCTTTAAATCCCTTCACTCTACTGCACCTCCCTACTTATCTTCTCCCCTATGTTCCTGGCTGTGCCCTTCATTCCTCACAAGGAAATCTTCTCCCCAAACCCCACTTCCTCCCCCATTAAACCCCAACCGCTATATTTATATTTTTAGAAAGTGCCCCAAACTCTACTTACCTCCCCTCTTTCCTCCGCCGCGCTGCCGGTACTCTGCTTGCGAGAAAATGCAAGCAGAGGGGCGGGACCGTCAGTCGCGTCTGTGATTGGCTGAGCGGCAGCCAATCACGGACGCGGCTGCCGGGAGTGCATTTCGGCGGGGGAAAGAGGGAAGGTAAGTAAAGTTTGGGGAGCTTTCTAACAATATAAATATAGCGGTTGGGGCTGGGGGGACAGGGGGAATCCTATATATTAAGGGTTTGACACTAGGGGGAGGGAATCCTGAGAGGGAGGGAGAGGGAGGGGGAGGGAGGGGGAGATGGGCTGCAGTACGCATGCCAAACTTCTCCCGGAGGCCAGGTAGGAGGCAGAGTCCTATATGGACTCTGCTATGCACCTGGTGGGCAGTTTTTGGGACTTTGGGGGGGGGACTACAGGAGAACCATATGGAGCTGGGATGTGAGGTAAGGATTAAACTACACTACATGGTGGGGCCAGTAGTTGGGGGGATTATAGTTTTGGGGGTGGACATGCCCTTTAATACTTTCAAATCTAGACTGTTATCCTACCTTTCTAAGCACCAGCACAACAAATTATGGTTACCCCCCTCAAGCACTTTGTACCCATCCCCCAATTTGTAATCTCTCTGTTGTCCCACCCACCAGATTATAATCTCTTTGGAGCAGGGATCTCATTCCTAATGTGTCCAGGCATGCTGCAGTTATATCAATTTATACATAATTTATATATATGTATGAAATTGCATTTCATTTTTATTTATCTGTATAACTGTTTGCACTTATCACCTTTGTTTGTATACTTTGTATTTTATAATGTACAGCGCTGTGTACCCAAGTGGCACTTTATAAATAAAATTATTGATACATAAATACATACACACAGTCCCAAGCGTTCTCCCTATATACAGAATATACACAGTATATAGACAGTATAAGGAGAATGTTCGGGACTGCATGTTTCCCATGACTGCGCTGACCGCCCTATTCCTTAGTACAGGTAAATTTTTGGTCTTTTTCGAATGACCGACGTGAACGTTCAAATGAAAATGAACAACACACAGTGACGATAAAGCCCCCATACTGTCGGATCCACCTTTATCGTCACTGTGTGTGCCCAGCTTTACTAAATAGGTGGCAAGCCTGTAAATGTGTGTACAGCAAATTATTTAAGCTGCTGCCTGTTATTCGTTCTTGTGGCTGCCATCTAGAAAGTTGCTTGTGTAAACAGAGATACTATTCTAGGTACATGGTCCCAACTCACCCAAAGAAAACACATTTAGGGAGGCCAAAAGGTCAATGTTTATCATTTTAAATGTATTGACATTTGAAGATCAAAGACTACTGAGGAAGCTGCTGGAGAAGGAGTCTAGACTGATGGTGCTTTAAGAATGACAGTGAGAGGTCATTGTGTCTGCACTTCTCTGTAATACACGATTTGCACCTAAAATAGGAGCAAGGTTTAAATTGCAGGGATCATGTTATAAAAGGTGCAACAATTTACAGGCCAGCTACCAATAAGATGTTCGTTTTATTATTGGGTTAGTTGGGTAGCATTTGATTGGTTGCTGCAGATTAATAGCACAGACAAACTTCTGTTCCTTTTAATGTACCAGCCTATTGTGTGTTTGCATGGTGTTAATAACACTTTAGTTTAAATTACGTTTACAGTTACTTTACTATCTCTGCTGAACAAGATCATGCAAATGTATTGCATATGGTATTAGTCATGGTAATTAAAACTAAAATGTGTCAAGGCTGCAGTGGTATTTGCACACTGAGGGAAAAGTTAAGGTCTTAGCACTCACTGTAATACTGGTGCAGATCAGTCAAAACCAGAAAAGGTGGCACTTACAGTTTTGAGATTTGAACGAATCTCTGCAGCAGTGTTGCAGGGACTGTGTATGTTGTAGCTTGCTCTATTCCTAACAGAGTAGGTAAGACTATGTTGATCAACTTTTGAATAATAATAAGAAGGAGATACTGCATGTCAACTATTCAACAACTGAAAATACTTCTTGGCTTTGTAGTGGGCATATTAATTAATAAAGATTTAAGGCTATTGAAATCCACTGCTTAGACAAAAATAGGATAGAGTACAAGTAATGGTTTGAAGGATGAAAAGCCAAAATGTCAAATATTCATGAAATTTGATCTCAAGTCCAATTATTTTCCTTCAGTACCCACATATAAACACCCATCCCATGCCATGTCCTGCAGCAATATAGGTAATTGAGCATGACAGGAGGTTTCTCTGATCTGCCCCTTTCAAAATGTTTATGGTTGTTATGGGTAGAGAAATGTCCTAGCTCTAGCTACTTAGATATGGTTTAGGTTTTTACTAAGATATGGCCTGTTTATAGACTGACATAAATTAAACCATAGTTTACACTGATCCTCTTAAGTAAGGCTGGAGATCTCCACTAATTCTTTTAGTCAGTGACAGACAGAGAATTATAACTGATGAGTTTGAAATCTGAACTTTTTACACCTGCTCATAAATTATTGTAAACCCCTATGAAAGAAGTGATGTAGCCTCCCTGATATTACACTACCTTCGTATCACAGTAGGAATAGAGATGGCTGAAGTTTCATCCACCTTAAAATAGATGAAAACATTGAGGCACATAGGAAACGCTCATTATAAACCAACAAAGAAGAAATATGTTAATTAGCATAAGTAAAGAATAAAAGATGCACAAACCTACCAAGGGTCACAGAATAGTTCCCCGTATAAGCTCAGAATTCTGATGATCAAAACCAAAAAAATGTGACGAAAATCGCAAATTTTCATTGTAAAAAAAAAGTTTTATGTCATTTCGTTGGTAAATTCAACCAATGAAACTTTGCATGGAGAACCAGTGGGTGCGACCCAAAACCATTTTCTTGTGCATCCCTATAGACTGTATAAGGAAATTAAAACTCAAAATTCAATGCAATCAATGGAAATGTGTTTCAACCACTGAAATCTATAAACATAGAACATAAATCTAGCAAAGAACCTCCTTACATTGTAAAAATGAATCAATTCCTGTAGCACCCCAATACTTTGGTAGATTAATTTACAAATAACAGAAAATTTCAATTTGTACTGCTTTAAGAAAAGGAATATTTTCTATAGACCTAGACTTGGCCTACTTTATATGGAAGCAATTTTACTACTTTTGTAGGAAAGTATTACTTCACAAAGCACCCATCCATAATTATCACACTTTTTTTGTTTTTTTCACCTTACTCAGTCCTAAATCTGTTTTCTCTGTTCCTCGCATTGCAAATTATTGCAGACATTCAAAATTATATTGCAAAGGGGGGAAAATCTCAATGCAGAGGACACAATTGTAATTGTTGGTGAGTAGAATTCTCATAGTCTACCAGTCTATTTACTTTACAAAGTACTCGCCAGTAACCGTGTTAGTTCAAATGACCAATTCTCTCTTCAACATTTAGAAAAATTCTTATCCTGGAATACCCTCAAGTAATCAGTACCTTGCCTGACCTTACCACGATTCAACTTTGACTGTCAGATTGTTGGAATGTTGGCCAAGTGTATGGATGGCATTACTTAAAAGGCACATACTGAAACTAGGTTGTACTATTCATACATATTTAGAACAACCTGTTAATCTGTTTATAAATGACTTATAGGGGGGCACCGCACTTAGTTTAGTGCGGATGACACTAAACTATGTAGAGCTTTGGAAACTTTATATGATGTACAATTGCTGCAAGCAGACCTAGATAGATTATCAAAATGGGCTGCAGAATGGCAGATGAGATTCAATGTTGATAAATGTATAAATGTAAGGTGATGCATTTGGGATTTAACAATCATTGTGCCACCTACACCATAAATAACTCTGTGGTAAGTTTTAGTAGATAACAATGCCAGATAGAAACAGCTAGAGCTAGCAATATATTGTCTTGTATAAAGAGGGGAATAGATTCAAGAGAGAAAAAATATTATTCTCCCTCTTTACAAGGCACTGGTAAGGCCTCATTTGGAATATGCGGTGCAGTTTTGGAATCCCATATACAACAGGGACATCTTGGAAATTGAAGGAGTTCAGACCAGTACAATTAAAAAACAAGGGAAATGAAGGGGCTTGACTATGCAGGCAGATTAGGCAAGTTAGGGCTGTTTACATGGAGAAGTGATGTTTCCACAGGGATATGATAGATTCTAACAAATATTTTAATGGGCCATACAATTAACTCTCTGGTGCATTGTTGATTAACAGATTATATCAGAGGACTCAAGGAGATTCTTTAAGATAGGAAGAAAAGAAGTTTCATCTACAGGTTAGGAAAGGTTTCTTTATAGTGAGAACAGTGAAACTGTAGAACTGTCTTCCAGCAGATGTGGTAATGGCAAGTTCATTGAAAAGCTTTAAAAGTGGGCTGGATTATTTTCTAAAACTAAAAAATATTGGGAATTACTGGTATATACAGTATATACTGTAGTTCTGGTTGATCCAGGTATCCTTTCTGATTGTCATTTGGAGCCAGGAATCTGTAAGATTCTGTCGTCTTTCAAATATGTGGCTACACACAGTCCTGAACGGTGTCCCTATATTAATTATAGGAAGATTGTTCTGAACTGCCATACACCTCAAGAATCACGGGTGACTCCCTAAATTACAGTATAGGGAGATGACTGTGACCAAAGAACATATTAGGATGGAGTTGCCAATTTTGGATATTGTTTTGACAATTTAAACTGCTTTCAGTTCCAATGTAGATACTTTATGGTTTTAGGCAGAATTCCAGTTTCTACTGTTAAAATGATGAGTCAAAAATTTTCTTTGTTTTGCGAACCTGTAAACAGAATGAAACCCAGTTGGTTTGTGCAACTCTAGTGTTAATATCAAAGTTGTTGAGCATTTGTACCATTGCATTCAGAGAGTAGAACATCTCTTCTACTGTTCCTAAGATTCCAGTTGCTTTGTACTGGCAGCTTGTGATAATTAGAAAGGCATAAATTATATGCTTAGGCAAGTTTAGAAAAGTTTCAACACTTTACAGACAAAAATAATGGCCTACTGCCACCCCACCCATACACTCCTTTTAATTTAATAAATATGACCTTGGGCTAAAATATTTGTTCAGATAGAACATAGTGGAACTGAATAAATTACTGAAATGGGCACTGAATGTTGATATTGCATAATAAATATCCCTTCAAGTATAGATATACAAGCAGATACACCCACTTGCATTTTGTATAAAAGGGCTCTACTTCATAGGAAATTGCCCTCTCCTATGCATAGAAAATTTGGATAATCCGGAGACCTCCTGTTCTGCTGTACCAACATGACATCTCTCCATTCTTCACGGTCTATTAGTGGACCTGGTTTGTCTGTAAAGAAATCAATTCAAACTTATCAAAGAGCAGGAAGTCTAGGTGGTGGTAGTATAGGAGGGGGGGCTGGTGGTGCATATGCAGGAGGATGGGGTGGTGGTTTTGGGGGAGCAATGAATAGTGTAGGATTTGCTGATGGTATGGGTTTTGAGGGCAACTATGGAGGGATGGAATTTAATGAAGCTGGTGGTTATGGTGGAGGAGCTGGAGGAGGATTTGGTGGAGGAGCTGGTGGAGGAGCTGGTGGAGGATTTGGTGGAGGATTTGGTGGAGGAGCTGGAGGAGGCTTTGGTGGAGGAGCTGGTGGATTATTTGGTGGTGGATATGGTGGTGGTGCCTTTGAAGGCATTCTTGCCACCAGTGAAAAGCATACCATGCAAAACCTTAATGACCGCTTAGCCACTTATTTGGAGAGGGTTAAAGGTTTGGAAAAGGATAATGCAGACTATGAACTTAAAATAAAGGAATGGTATGAAAAAATCCGCCCAGGTGGTATAGGGACAGTGGACTACAGCAAATATGAACCAATCATTGAAGATCTTAGAAATAAGGTATGTAGAAGCTGTCTTACAATAAACATTTGCCTTTAATAAAATGAAAATATTGCTACAATTAATACGTTTTAATTTTTTTTTTGTTTATTTGTAAACTTTTGCTCTGGATAAATGTTAGTCTCACTATTATTCCACTAATGCACATGCTTGATGTTTGGAGAATGAATAAAAACACAAATATTTAGCTTTGGATAAATGCATTGAATGTTAAATGATAACCTGAAACAAGACAGATAAAGGGAAGCACTCCATTTGCTAAAATTACAAGGATGGATTGGTACATGTAGAGGATTAGAGATTTGGCTGGGTAATATATGAGCTGGATTTCCATTTTAACATAATATTAATTTCTGTGGTGATAAAGTTGCAGTTTACCCATCAACTTGACAGCTCCATCTGCTGGCTGACATATGTCTTGGAACATATGTCTAAATGGCTAAAACAAAATCTTATACATAGGCAAGGAGCAGTAAAGTCCGATTTTTACTTAACAAACTGTAAATAAAAATGAAATTGTATTTGAAACAATTTGCTATAACAAGGACTGGTCAAATGATTAAGGTGCTGACTCACTTATTAATTATAAAGCATTATCATACCGGAAATGGAATGTGAGGGTTACCTTAATGAGCCCAAATTCCTGTTTAAGCCAATACAAAAAATGTGCAAAACTATGGATACAATATGAAAAACTTGTTCCATTTGTGTTATATATTCAATAAGTAAATGCTTTGAGACAATGTTTTTTTTGTGCTTTATATCAAACCTTGGTCTCACAGTCCCCTTCCGTGTTACAGATTACAGCTGCCACAGTGGAAAATGCCAAGATTATCTTGCAGATTGACAATGCCCGGCTGGCAGCTGATGACTTTAGGCTAAAGTAAGAACCTTCAATTAATGTAGTCAGTGTGATGTGCTGCTTGGGATTGATTGGAGAAAACCAGCACTAAGACAAGTAATGTTTCCACAGGTATGAGAGTGAATTGGCCCTTCGACAGAGTGTGGAGGGTGATATTAATGGTCTGCGCCGAGTTCTTGATGAATTGACCCTGAGCAAGTCTGATCTTGAGGTCCAGACTGAAAGCTTGACTGAGGAGCTACTTTATCTCAAGAAGAATCATCAGGAAGTAAGAGACCTTAGTGCAAGCTTTTGTAGAAGGCTTTACTACTCTTCACTTGAGAACATAAGTGAATAAATATTTAGATTTTATTTATTATATTATATATATTATTTATTAAAAACACTTTAGTTGTTGGTAATATCTGGTATATTTTACACTGTAATAGAGTTGTATTGTCCCTCCTGAATAAAATCCTATGAATGGGGTTAGAATTTAAATTAATCTGTACAAACCTACATTTGTGATCAGTCATTTTAGTCTACATTAGCTTAAAACTCCTCAAGCAACCACCTTCACATCGTTCCACACAGCCAATGGTTGCTATGTGACTAATTCAATACCTACTTACTGCAAAATGTAAAGCTGGAAAGCAATATACAGAAGTTTTATACTGTCCTAAAAACAAACTGCTAAATATCGCTGCGCCTATGGGAAAGATACAGTGCACCATTCTATTGGTTCATTTCCTAGATGCAGCTCGTATGGTCTAAGCCAACATCAAGGAGACTCAATTAAAGTTCTTATCATTAAAAATGGTGCTAATTTTGCCCTAACCAATCAGATTTTATTTAACATTTGAAAGCTAACATCTGATTGGTTATGTCAAAACTAGCACTATTTTTAACGTTAAGAACTTTTATTGAATCTCCCTGTTTAAAGTTTCTAACCCTTTCAACGGCCATGTTTTGAAGGTACTTTATCAAAAACCCCGAATGATGTTTACAGCAAAACGTTAATCACATAACAGCCACAAATTAGTAAATAACTTTGTTAACCTGTAATGTAAACACAAGTTAAATATGTAGACATGCTAAACCATTAGGCATCTTATGTACAATACTTGTGCTTTATAACACAATATAACTAGACATAGTTTATTGTTACATATTTATGATGGATACTGTATCACAGAACTTCTTTAATGAAGTAGAATTAAAAAATTGTTCAGTTGAAGACCTAACACTTTTATTTTTCCCTATTTAGGAATTGGCTGCACTTAAAGGAGGACCTTCCGGACAGCTCACTGTAGAGATGAATGCTGCCCCGGGCATTGACCTAACCAGGATTCTTAATGATATGAGGGAACAATACGAGACCCTTGCTGCCAAGAATAGGAGGGAGACAGAAGCTCGGTTCAACGAGATGGTAATAAATTGATTCATCAGAAAATATAATAAAGAATAAAAAATATGTAATTAAATAAGAAAACAATAAAGCTACTGCAGACCTATATGTGATATAGATTTTTAAAAAGGATCCATTATTTAAAGGGTAACAGTCCAGGAAAATAACATTTTAGGTTTTTATCTGTTTTAGACCAAAGACATCAAGAAAGAAATCATGTCCGGAGTGGCCCAATCGCAGTCCAACACTACAGAGATCACTGAACTGAAACGGTCCCTCCAGGGATTGGAGATAGAGCTGCAGTCTCAGCTGGCCATGGTAAGTACTGGTTAACTAATTAACCTTTATCTATACATTAATGAACTATCATAAACTACTATTTTCGTAAATTAAAGGATAACTAAACCTTGAAATCAACATTCAGACAGGGTGTTGCCTACTTGCCTGCACATTACAGGGCTCCCTCTCTCTTTTCCGAAGATTAGTATATACCTGCCATTTTAGGGCAATTTGTAGCTTAAAGGTCAATAATTTGTCTCTAAACCATGCAGAAACATAACTGTCTGCAAGGGCAACTATGGCCACCCTATAGCTTGCCCCTGGGTGTCTGCATGTACAGTGGCTGAAAGCTCCACCTCTAGCTTCAGTGCACCTGCGTGACTTTCTCTAATAATGTTATAGAAACAGAAGATATTCATGTGGGACCTATTCATTGGTGACCTGTCAGCCACTGCATAAAGGGCATTATCAGCTTGCAACTCGTAAATGTGTCCACTGAGGAAGATAGGGAAAAAAATAATCCTACCTCCTTTGGATACAGACTTCAAAATATGATGAGACGGATAAATATATGATCTGGGGATGTTATATCTGCCACAAACGTCCAAATGTAATATCGGGTTAGCGTGGGTTTACCTCATTGTTTGTGGGGCCTGCACCATTTTCTTTTAATGGGAAAAAGTTTTTTTAACAGTTTTTAAATTGTGGCGTTACCATCCACGCTCCTTACCTGCTGGGTTCCTGCGAGCAGTAAATCCCGCTACGTGAGTACTGCTTCATGGGAACCTGGAAGCAAGAGGAGCAAGGAGGGTAAGTATTACATCTCCTAGCATGTTATAAATGTTGATGATAGAATTTGTGTCCTAATGGCAATATAAAAATATGGATTGACTTCTACAGAAAAAATCCCTGGAGAATACCTTGGCAGAGACTGAAGGCCGCTACTGTGTTCAGCTCGGGCAAATTCAAAACTTAATCTCAGCAGTAGAAGAACAATTGGCACAGCTCAGATTTGATATGGAGCGTCAGAGCGACGAGTACAGACAGCTGCTTGATATTAAGACTCGGTTAGAGGCAGAGATTAGCACATACCGAAAACTTTTGGAAGGAGAAGGAGGGTAAGAGAAAAATGATCAATTTTTCCCAAAGTGTTTTAAGGAGAATTAAAGAAAAAATGTAAATGAGCCTTAATGGATTCTACAGTTCCTAATTGGCAAATAAATCTCACCTCTGAAATAAGGGATTCATCTAAAAAACAGTGCAGCATTGAGGCATTTTCTGTTTTTTTGCAGCTCTCCTTCCTTTTGAGTAACAATTGGTTTCCTGACTTGTTAGTCTTGATTACAGAGAGAACCTGGGCAGGTCACCAAGTTTCTTGTCAATTTTGTCCAAACGGAGAAGGAGGAAAGCTAGAAAATTCACTGTGTAACTATGTATATGCATCTGTGACTCTGTAAAAGCCAGAAGCAGCATAATTAAAGGATTGAAATGCTGCTGATTTCAGAGATGAGAGATACATATTTCTGTTAGTTAAAAGTTATGTAATATATATAGCCTTAGTTTGCCTTTAAAAATGCTTCAATCTTTGAGTAAAACAAAATATTTTGGTCTTTTAGTTTATCAAGTATAACCACTGGAACATCATCCGGATCTGTGGATTCCAGAGGTAAGTATCACACAAAATATATTGATGCCAAAGAATATGCTATTATTTTAATCTAAAATACAGTACAGTACAGTATAACCAGTTTGTTGGGCCATCAAGATTCCCTGTCGGCTGGATTTAGAATTATGTAGCAACATAGACACAGTATGGGGAAGTTTGTTAAAGATGTTCATTTATCTAGTCTAACCTTTTTAGCCTACCCATAATGCCTGCCTTACAGTTACACAGGATTGTAGGTTATATAAATACATACATCCATCTATTACAACCTGTGTAGCCTACACATGATCCTTGCCTAAAAGTTACATAGTATTGTAGGTTATATGAATACATACGTCCATCTAGTCCAACCTATGTAGCCTACATGTGATCTTTTCCTAACAGTTACATAGTATTGTCGGTTATATAAATACATACGTCCCTCTAGTCCAACCTGTGTAGCCTATACATGATCCCTGCTTAATAGTTGATTCAAAGAAAGAGGGGGAGAAATGCCGATAATTCTGAGGATATTTCAGGCTGTTCAGTTGAAATATCACGAAAGGCAGGTGTACATTGATGTGTATGGGAAGGGTTGGGGGAGTAAAGTAGCACAGTCCGTATAAGTAAAAAAAACTGTTGGGTTGGTGGTCATTGGATTATCATGGAAAGGCTAAACCTGAAATAAATGTATATATAAATGTATTTCTAGAATGTAGTTGTCTTTTAATTGTTACCGATTTGGTCATTTACCAATCACAAAGTCTCCTTTCATTCACATTAAGTATATTGTATGTTTGTTTGTTAATGTGTAAAGTAAAAATATCTGTTTCTGTTTAATCTCTCAGGTTCCACCAAGACGAGAACCGTTAAAACTGTCATTGAAGATGTGGTGGATGGAAAAGTTGTTTCCTCCAGAGAATACATGGAAAGAAAATAGCAAAACCAACAAATTTATTCACCGCTCTTTAAATCCACAGCATTTATATCCTGAACCCAAAAGACGTTTTTTTATTTTTTACTGTTTTCTCAAAATAAACCTTCTTTCGCATATTATGTTACTGCTATATTTCTTTAGTCAATACTGATGTCTTAATGGGTATCTAAAGTGAAAGTGTTTTTTTACATTCAAAATAAAATCTTCAAATCCCAATAATAATAATTAGCAATGAGTAATGACTGCTAGACATGATCCAATATTTAAGTTGAATCGGTCACTAAGATTACAACTACTGTTGTCCACTAGAGATTTCCTCAATTTTCCCTTATTGGAGCGCATGGAATCACACCAAAAATCATTATTGCAGTGCAGCGGACACCAACGGACATGGTATGGTCACCTCCATAGGCCAAAACTACTGAGCACTTTTAAAAGCGCGATTGGATCATACTTAAAAGCGCAGTAGCCTATCCATGGCTTGTGGGTACCACTAATCATTCCAGATTTCTGCTTTACTGCCAATATGCTTCATAAAAACAATAGACCAGGGACCAACATAAGATTATCTAGGGGAGTTTTCATAAAAGATTTTCCCAGGCAAAGTGGGGTAGCGAGGTTAGCAATCATTGGTTTGCACAGCAGCAAGTTGGCATAGCATATTATCCTTGGCTGTGGGGTGATTGACCATTCAGATAAGTGGTTAGCAATCACTGTTGTAATGATTCTGTGTGGTTAGGCATAGTAACATAGCAACTGAGGTTGAATAAAGACATACGTCCATGAAGTCCAACTTTTACACCCTTCTATTTAACCCTACCTAACAGATGATCCAGTATTGGAAGGCAAAAAATAAAAAATAAAAGACGGGGAGGGGGATTCCTTCCTGACTCCAAATGGTAATCGTAAAGTATCCTTGGATCAACCAGAACTACAATATATGTATTAATACCAGTACTTTTTTAGTTTTAGAAACTTATCCAGGCCACTTTAAAAGCTATTCAATGAACTTGCCATTACCACATCAGCTGGTCCACAGTTTCACCGATTTCACTGTAAAGAAATCTTTCCTAACCTAAAAGGATGTCCACAAGTCCTCAGATATGACTAATTGAGGAACAATGCACCAAGTTTATTTTATGGTCCATAGCATATTTCTATAAAGAGATGATATCCCCACACAAACGTTGTGTAAGCAGCCCTAACTTATCTAATCTGCCTGCATTGTCAAGCCTCTCCATTCCCATTATTATTTTAGTTGCCCTTATCTGAACTGCTTCTATTTCCAAGATGTCCCTTTTGTATATGGGATAAAAAAACTGCACCGCATATTTCAAATGAGGTCTTACCAGCGCCTTGTAAAGAGGGAGAATAATATTTTTCTCTCTTAAATCTATTTCCCTCTTTATACAAGACAATATCTTACTCTAGCAGATGCTGTCTGGCATTGTTTGCTACAACTAAATCTTTGCTACAGCTAAATGTACTAGTGCCCCCAAATCTTTCTCCATTAGAGATTCACAGAATTATTTATGGAGTAGATGGCACAAGGATTGTTAAACCCATAACCTTACATTTCTTAACATTTCCAATTCTGCTGCCCATTTTGATAATCTATCTAGTTCAGCTTTCAGCACTTGTACATCATTTGAAATTTCCAAAGCTCTGCATAGTTTAGTGTCATCAGCAAACACAGAGACCTTGCTCTCAATGCCCCCTTCTAAGTCATTTATAAACAGATTACAAAGAAGTACATTACATACAGTACATAACCCCCAGGCACTCCACTTAGAACACATGGATGTAGCTCCATTGACCACCACTCAATAACCAATTCTCTAGCCATGTAAAAATGATTTTTTTTTCTAGGCCAACAGTCCTCAGTTTATACATGCCTTTGAGGCACAATATCAAAAGCTTTAGCAAAATCCAAGTATACCACATCTACTGCTATGCCTGAATCTAAATTCTTACACACTTCTTCATAAAACCAAGTACATTTTTCTGACAATCTATTTCTCATAAATGCATGCTGACTACTACTAATAAGATCAGTTCTGGAGACAAACTCAAGGATATTAGCACATAATAACGTTCCCACTAACTATTAATGATGTTAGGCTTACAGGTCTATAGTAACCAGACTGGGAACGACTACATTTTTTTTACTCTGATTTCAAAATTTTAAAAATCAATTCCCTTTTTCCACTGAGCATTAAGCGAGACAGAAGAGGACCTATATTTTTTACACTTTATACAGAGGTATACATTTAGAAATGTAATACTTAATTGCCACTTTAAAAGCAGTTCACTTCTGCTCAATATCCTTGCCTATGAACAAATCCCCCCAGTCTATGAGCAGGAGTGATTCCTTTAACAACATAAAATTATCCTAAAGTTAAAAAATTTTGTTAACCCAGTGCACTTTTGTTTTTTGCAACTTAATATTAAATGACACTATATCATGATCACTATTCCTTAAGCTTCCAATTACCTTCATCTCCAAAATGAGATATGAGCTGTTAGATATTTCCAGATCCAACAACACGTCCTGTCTAATAGGAACTTCTACAATCTGTGAAAGAAAATATTCATATAGAAAGTGTACGAAAAGTGATACCTTTTGATGTGCTGGCAGTTCCCTTACACCATTTATGTCAGGGTAATTAAAATCCCCCATAACCAGAACAGGTCCTATACTAGCAGCCCTCATCAACTGCATATGGAGATTTATTTCCACCCTTTCACTGGTATTTGGTAGCTTATAACATACACCAACAATTAAATTACCCATCTTCCTGCTTCCTGTACACAGCTCTACCCATATTGTTTCTGCCTTATCCTTTATACCCCCATCTATCTCTTGGTTTCAATTCTTGTTTAACATAAATACATACTATTCCTTTCTTATTAACTCTGTCATGTCTAATTAAGGAGTATCCTTCAACATTTACTACCCAGTTATGTAAATCATTAAGCAATGTTTCTGCTATACCGATTACATCATACCTTTCCTTTAAAGCTATTAGTTCTAGTTCCCCAGTTTTTCCAGCTAGACTTGCATTTGTAAACATACATTTTAGATTATCATTCAATTTACTTCCATACTTGAACTTACATGCCTTTTCATCCTCTATGCTCTCTCTCCCCATCTCCTCCCTTCATTATCTTATTAGCCCCCTGATCCCTTAAGGTGCCCATACATCTATAAGATTTTACTTACCCGACCGAGCGCTCACGCAATGTTCCTTCGATCCTGCCGGAACCGCTTTTCCCGATCTTACACTCGACCGACATGCGATCGCAAAATGAATGGGATTTTGCGATCACATGTCGGTCGAATGTAAGATCGGTAGAAGCGGTTCCGGCAGCATCGATGAACATCGCGTGAGCGCTCGGTCGAGTAAGTAAAATCTTATAGATGTATGGGCACCTTAACTCCTATATCTACCCCTGTATTGTTCAATGTTCCCTCCCCCTCATACCTAGTTTAAAATCTCTTCCAACCCCCTAGCCATCTTCTCACCCAAAACAGCTGCACCATCATCATTGATGTTCAGTCCATCTCTACTAAAGAGCCTGTAGCTACCTGAAGTCAGCCCAGTTCTCTAAAAACCCAAACTCCATCTCCTTACACCATCCTCTTGTATTAACACTCATAAGCCATTGCCTCACTAGCATACCACATAGCATGGCATGTGGCTAGCTTAGCAAGGTTTTGTATGAGGATTTGTTGTTTTGATACCCCTACATAAACAAATCTCTAGTTCATTGAAAATTACTTAAGCCTACTTAAGTATCTATTTTATTTATGTTTGTGTTGTTAGCGGAAATGATTTTATCACCTGACATATCATTGTCCTGGGAGAATATCTAGCATCTGGTTTTCCAGTACTTTTGTGAAAATATTGAGTCTATAAGTACAGTGTCTGACTGCCCACAGCCGATTCACAAAAAAAAAAAAAAACCCAGAGGAAACTACTAAAATTTAAATACAGAGCTAAAGGGAATGTAAGAAATGTATTATAATAAAAAATAGGAGTCAGGAGGAGTAAGACAGACATGTAAATTAGTGATATTAGAGATATGAAATGTTAGGTAGGCCCCTAAACTCTGCCTGGAGGGCCCCAACAGTCCAGTCTGACACTAAATAAGTATCTTTAGGTTCAGTAAATATAGTAACAATAATAAAATGTGGCAAGTAAGTAAAACCTCTTGGTCATATTGTACATATTGTAAGCTGAAGATAATTTGATGTAACCTTCATCCAAAAAAGGAGTGCTACCTGACTTAATGCCTCACAAGACAAGCCATCCTACACTGCAACTACCTGAACTCTTTATCTCTGGCGGCAATGTGCGACTGCTAAGATACTGCTACTCAACGCAAAATACTCTTGCTTTATTCAGCACTCCTGAATACATATTGCTAGATAGCAGAATTCAATGTTGTGATGATTAAAGGAACAGTCCATCACTAGAGGGCACTGTTGGGGTGTAAACATGTACTGTGGATTTTACTATAGGTGTGTCATAGATCAGTTTTCAGTAGCTGACAGCCATACACTAAGATAATAAACATTTTTCCTGCTTTAGAACTAATTGTAGCTGCACAACCTTATCAATGAGTACATTTGCTTTTTAAAGCAAAAGAAATGTTCAAATGCCACTTATATTATAATAAGCCTGTTTTAATGTCAGAACTCTTAATTATTTTACCCACAGGAATGTGTTCTCTGTACTGACCAAAAATATTAGACAACAAAGCAGTTTAATTCAAATTGCTAACATTCTATATTCCCCTTGTATTGCTGCATTTTAAGCTGCCCTTTCTTTATGAATAAATAAAAGCATGGTTTATAAAATGGTCGATTTATAAGCCCAGCCATTACGCCATGGTTATAATCATCAGCTGGGTTCTTACATAGCAGTACTTGGTTTTATGATCTTAAAGCCTCTGATTGTCTTACTTGTAGACTTTGGAAATGTCCTGTATCAGTTACTACGTGGAAATGTGTATCGCTCCGTGTCCATAACCAGTTGTCAGTGTTACGTAACTCTAGTCTATTATCACACAGGTGGTTTTTGGTCGCTTTTTAATCGGTTCCAGATGTTTTATAGCTAGCAAAACACATCAAGAGACCAATTAGAAAACAGGCATGAGAGTGCTGCATGCCGTCAGTGACACTTCACTTACAATGACTTTTATGTTGATTGTATTTGGTTTCAAAGAAATTAGACTGTTCTGAAAAATTATTACAGTTATTCTCTGAGTTAGCCAATGGCAATATCACCGTAAAATAACTTGAATTATATGATTAGTATGAATATATGATTCATGTAAACCCTACAGACAATGGTGGATATTATGTATGTGAAACATGCCAGGAAAATGGATGGTGTAACTGTGATCATCCAGAGAACAGATCCTTCAGCCAGACATATATTAAGGAGAACCAAACTCTTTAATCCCACTCTCTCCTATTAAAATATTAAAATATCCAAGATGAGGTCCTGAAATGCTAGGCCCTCACCACTAGGTCTTTGCAATGAGGCTGTTTGTCCATCGTCTAAGTCAGTGATCCTTAAACTATGGCTCTCCAGAAACTACAACTTGAAAACTACAAGTCCCAGCATTCCTAGGCTTCCTTCTGTAATTGAGGAATGCTGGGAGATGTAGTTTTCAAACATCTGGAGAGCCGTAGTTTGAGGATCACTGGTCTTAGTCAAGGACTCAACGAGAAAAAAGGGTAGGTATTTGCCAAATTGTTGAAGACCCACAGTCAGAAACTATAGCATGTCCAACCTGCGGCCCTCCAGATGTTTGAAAACTACAACTCCCAGCATTCCTTGGTTTCGTCTGCAATGGAGGAATGCTGGGAATTGTAGTTTTCAAACATCTGGAGGGCCACAGGCTGGACATCCCTGAACTAGAGGTTCAGGTCATCAACCTGGGAAATGGGGGAGAATGAGGAGCTGGGTAAAAATGAAGTCTGCAATAGTCAACCGTTTTATGCAAAGTCTGTTAAGATCACTGAAAAATCACATGTAGAAAGGCTGAATCATAATTAATGTTGTTTGAATACAACCAGCACAGAGGCTCAGTGGTTTAGCTGAGCTAAAGTCCTGAACTGATGCCTTGCAGTGCTGAAGTCCTGAGTTTGAATCCACCCTTGGCACATCTGCAAGGAGTTTGTATGTATGCCCTATGCTTGTGTGGGTTTCCTCCAGGCACTCTGATCAACCTCCACAATCATAAAGACATACTGATAGGTTGTATGTGAAAAGTAAATGTGCATAGATTGTAAGCTCTTTAGGGCAGGGCCTGATGTGAATGTATACATGTAATTGTAAAGCGCTCTGGAAGATGTTGTCACTATATAAATAATTATTAATAATAACCAGTTCAGCCATGCTTACTGTGTTTTAAAGAGTCCCCTGCAATCAGAATATAGTAACTTGTGGGAACAATGCTGGTAGCTGGAGATGTTACTAGATGTTACTTGTGGTATCAGTATATCTGAGTAGATAGACATGTTTTTCTTGCTACCAAAAGATTTACAATAACCTTCAGGAC
Source organism: Hymenochirus boettgeri (assembly GCA_019447015.1). NCBI lineage: Eukaryota > Metazoa > Chordata > Amphibia > Anura > Pipidae > Hymenochirus > Hymenochirus boettgeri. The sequence continues at coordinate 377,807,571 of CM033469.1, forward strand.
ATAGGTCAGGTTTGTGAAAATACAAAGATTTAATGGAGAAAAAGAACTCTGTTTAGAAGCTTAATAAATACAAAACCAGCGGTCATGTTTTCTCAAGAGGCACGCCCAGAAAATAATCTTCCCTATAAACTATTTAGAGCTGGTTAAACTTGCTAGGCTAAATCTGACCTTTAGTCAGTTATTGTCCTACAGCAAGTATATGCAGGTAGAATGCTGGCCTACAAGACAGACTGGATTGTTACAGGGAAGGGTGCATAACAATGGAATGTTGAGGAATCTGTCACTATGGAGCCAGAACACTACAAAAATTTTTATAAAAATGTACATAAAAGATAATTGAGACAGAGGTCCTATATAAACAAGACTTCGAACTAGATGTAACAGTATCTACTTTACCTGATATTGGAATATATATGTTAAATACAAATTCATATTTATGTACTTAATATTTAGGACTTAAGTACTGTGATACATTTCCACACCATCTTTATTTAAAGGAGAACAATACATCCCCCCAGATTCCCCTATCACTCTAATCAAGTTGAGGACCTAAGCTGCTAGGTCCTCACACCTGGGTTCACCTGTAAACCATTGTCTGTTAATGTGTTTAAGAGTGCAAGATGAACCTGTAAGTAAAACGAAAACTAGGTTGGGGGTGCTGCATATGACTATTATTTTAATTATGAGGCTGGAAGTACCCTTTAAGACTAACTAACTTTTCATGTCTGAGATCCCACAATGCAACAAATCCTTTTGCGAAATTTACAGCATTATAGGAATGCAGTCAGGTAAACCACGTCAGGTTAAGATGTCAGGCATGTGTGCTTAAGCTGGCTTAATCTATACAATCTATGTATGGGACACAGATGTAAGTTCTGGTTTGATCATTTGATGAAAGGAATAAACATCCACAGGAAGGACAAATAACTTTTTTTATATTACAGAGCTTTTGTGGAGGGCAGTTTGGGCATTGATAGGGTAAAGTGATACCCTAAAGTAATAGGGTTAGCACCCTATCAATATCCAATTCGACCAGCCGCACTCAAAGGTATATAATGCAAATACTTTATTATCAATCCACCAGGCTCATCTAGCCAGCAACGTTTTGGGATATCAGTCCCTTTTTTAAGCTAAGACAGACAGCCATGTTATAACATATTACATCACTTCCTTTTAAACACATGAGACCATAAAGGCCACTCCCAATATACTGATGTCATACATTAACCCTCTAGACCTTTTCACACATATAAAGACGTACACTGTCCGAGTAAATTATTGTCAGAAAAATATATAGCACTGAAATGCAAATGACGACTATATAAAGGGTTCACAGATCCTTTACAGATATAGAATTTAAATTATTCTTTTCCTAGCAAAAGATAAAGATTAAAAAATGTACTTGGATATGTACTTGGATTCCCTGCTTATTCAGTGTTGGCGCACTGGTTAAGACACCAGCAAGGAGATTCAATAAAAGATCTTATTGTTTCAAATGGTGCTAATTTGGCCTCAACCAATCAGATCTTACTTAACATTTGAAAGCTAACATGTGATTGGTTAGGGCAAAATTAGCACCATACTTTCTTTTATTTTTGTGTCCATTATGTAGTAAAAGATTCTACATGTACCAGTGATCTAGTACAGTACAGTATCTCTTTAAGTCAACAGGTAAGAGGTCTGCTTTAAGCAAGACAGAGTACACGTTGCAGTTTCTATTCACCAGATTTAATTTTTTTTTTTTGCTGAAATGTTAATATTCAGTTTCTTACATCCAAGCTATCTGTGAAATACACTGCAAAAATTACTTTTCTTTTTGTATGTAAAGTAAAGGATTATATCATTGTTAAGACAGGGGCATTGAATGTGTTTGAAAACAAAACTGAAATCCCTGTTCTGTGTCCCTGATCTCTGTGCTGTAATGTGATTGGCTGTAATCTTCTAGGAAGCAAGGCTGCAACTTCCTTGTTTTGATTTGTTGAGCTCTACAGAGCATGTGCCTGTACACAGACACTTAGCTGGGGGTTTACCCAGCTAAGGTGGATTGTGGTAGCTGACCCCTAGTACTCACAGGTTATTTTCATAAATCACCCAATGACCACAGCAAAGGGAGAGGTGAGACACAGCTTGTTGTATGTTTGTGAATGTGCTCTGTCTATTGGGCAATGTTGTCTGGAGACTTTAGTTCTACTTTAATTTGCAAGAATTATAAAACCACTTTCTGTCAAGCTAAGCCACACTTTCTGTTAAGCTAAGCTGTAGATCATTGCCTCATTCTCAATAAATAAGTTATTAATAAAAAAAAAAAAAAAGTGGATATCCCTAAGTCTGGTTAACATACATTCCTTATACATTCCTTCTAAATGTGAAAAATTACAGTCACCAATGAATCATAAAATGAGAAAGGACAGCACCATAAAATTGCATGCAGGGTTGATCTTGCAATGGCCAGGGGGGAAATAACTGGGAGGAGGACAATGAAAAGCAAAAAACCAAACTGTAGTATATATATAATGAAATAGGATACTGGGCACTCCGAGGACTTAGCAACAGTTTATTCAAATATGCTGGGTCAGTTAAACCAACGCATTTCAGCCCGTTTTGGGCCGTCATCAGGGTTATATATTATTGGAAGCACCAAGGTCACAGAGTGGCTTTACACACAGTGTGAAGAGCACCATTCTATTTTGAGTGGCACTGCACCTTAAGTCCTTTAGGGGATCCTGCTAACTTGGGATCTCAGAAAAGAATGGATTATGGCTTCCATAGGAAGATGGCTTCTGGAAGATTGGGGTGGCTGAAAATACTCCGATCTTAGTTTTTTTTTTTGATAAACTGATCGATTTTGATGATTGGCCTATGGGAAAAAAGGGAAACTTAATATTGCAGGTGATTTGACTGAATTTTGCGAATTGATTGAAATATCGATGCAATTTATGGGGGCTTAAGTGGTACAGATCTTTGTTGTGGGTAGAGATGGACCTGAATCCGAACCCAAATCTGATTCCGAAGCGGATTTCCCGGAACTCTAACTTTGATGATTTCTGACTATTCCGATTTTCCGAACCGCTGAACTATTTTCAAAAATTCCTAGAAATTTCTACATTTTTCAAATTTGCCAATTTGAAATTGGTAAAATGGCATTGATGCGTGTTCCCCAGACCATTTCCCAGGTCCCTGAACCATTTACAGTAAGTTACTATTGCTATTTACACCTTAATTCTTGGCGGAATTTTCAATTTTTTTAAACTCACATTGAATTCAATGGGTCCGCTTGAGGATTTTCTATTTTTTTCCATCTCTAGTTGTGATCATTGTGCTTGCTACAGGAGAAACTAGGCCCCACTGCTTTCTGAAAGTAAATTGTCTTATCTTCCCATAATTATTTAAAAATGTAAAGTTTAGTTTCCCTTTAACCCCCCTTTAACCACCTATATTCTTATTGTTTATTACTTGCCCTGATCATTTTTATTGCATGATAAAATAATCCCTCGCCCTATTGTTTATGTTCTTCTGTGCAGTGATGGATTGTGGCCCCAAAGAAAACCAGTGAAAATTTTACATTAAATGGAGTTAGTACGACCCCTTCCTAATGCCTCCACTTTATCCAAGAGTCTATGGGAATCCAGCTGTTTCCTGTCACCATTCTCTATGGGAAAATGTGTGCAAGGCTGGAGGTGGGGAATTAGTCTATTGGCCATGACATTAATTAGCCCTGAACACTTAAGCCATATCTACGCTTCAAAGACCCTCTTTATTTCAACCTTAATGGGTGGTTCCCAGTACCCGCTATAGGAAACTGACTAAAGACTCCAATCTGTCAAGTACACAATCTTCCTAAATCTGGATACACACAGAAACAATGTTCCATTGGATTCCATCAGTGATCTGCTAGAGATGTGACCAATCTCCCTATAATGAATATAGTGCAAATAAGGAGCAAAGACTTCTGGGTAATTTCCATGTTTCCATAGTATATATTTCCTAACAATGATAATAATGAGGATAGAGAAGAATGTTAGGGTGGCCAAAAATATTGCACTGAACCGTAGAGATGGCCGTACTTTATAAAGTTCCGTCCGTTTTCGAACTTTCGAACATCAGTAACAGTTTGAAAGTTCAAAAGTTCTAATTCGGACCCATTAAAGTCAATGGAGAGTGATAGTTCGAAAAGTTCAGATGATTTACAACTAAACTAACAATGGTAACTTACTGTAAATGGCTATGGCACCTGGGAAATGGTCTGGGGAACATGTCACTATCACCAAACTTGTTAAAACACTTCTTAAACACGAGCGCACAATCATCGGGTTTTACGCAATCTACATTCGAGGGTTACGGCCAATTCTAGGGTTACCGAACAATACTTTCGAGGATTACCAAAAATGAACAATACTTTCCAGGGTTACCAAAAATCGAAGGCTACATTCGAGGGTAAGCGTACGATCCATTCTAGGGTTAGCGAAAACGATCCATACATTTGAAGGTTACCGAAAATGAACAATACTTTCGAGGGTTAACAAACGATACATTTTAGGGATAGCGAAAGGCCCGTAAATTCAATAATTATGGAATTTACGATAATTATCGAAAATACAGCCACGAGTCTGGAAAAACTAACTAGTTCTAACCTGAACTAGTTTGAATAGTTCAAGTTTGTCCGGACTGATAAAGTTCGTCTCGAACTCGGGTCCGAGTTCGGCTTTGTGTCCATCTCTACTGAACCAGACATTTTCGGTCAGACCATTGAAGTTGGTTTCTTGGCCATTTGATTGGCTGATTTTGAAAATTCCATTGGACACAACAGGATTGGCCTGTTATTGGTACTGTGTGAAGCCAACTTAAATCTGACTATACACATCACAGGTAGATTCCAGGGGCGTAATTACCAGGGAAACAACCACAGGGGGGCTGGGGATCCAAGGTTTGCCCTTATTGTAGGGGATTGTAGTGGTCCATCATAATTTTGCTGGGTGGGCCCAGTGATTCCTAGTTACACCACTGTCAGATTCTGTCATTTTTTAAAGATCACACTACACGCACGCAAGTGATCTTTAAGCGTTCTCCCTCTATAAAGCATAGTAAAGAGAGACGACCGTGACCGAGGGAAACTTCTGGGCAGCTTTGAACGACCCCGAGGCCGACGGAGAACATTTGTCGTAAATCTCAGAACTGCGATGCACACATAAGCGATAAAGGGCCAACTCCGTCAGTACTGATGTGATCACTCATTTATCTGGAATGTGTGTACCCAGCTTAAGTCACTGGGGCAATATCTTCTTTTAGGCTATATTAACAGCAAAAATAAATAGAAGTACAGTGATTATTTACTTGTCTGTGGATAGATAATAAAAGCATTTATGGGTAAGTTTACCCTGGTCGTAGGACTTTTGATTAAATTTAGCTGTGATTTTTTTTGGTCTATAAAAAAAAAATGCAAAAATAATGTATTCGAATGTCAGGAAGCTATTTCATTTCTTTTAATTTGTATAATAAATGGATTGTATTTTTGATTTCTTATTTTCTAAGCCCCCAAGGTTGTGATCCTTGGCACAGCATTACAATGTATTTTTTCTCTATATTAATTCATGCCATGTTGAATACATATGATGAATTAGACATATTTCTGTGCTGAATCTGTTGGCAGGGAGGGGAAGTTGAATGGAGCAGCCAATATGAACCTTCCTCGGGGGATTAGAAAAAAGGAAGTAGACATGATGTGAGGAACGTTACTGTTTGCCATTTCCATAAAGATCAGGGTCAACGAATAAAAAAATACAGGGCAGTCTGGCAAGTAATGGCCTGGTAATAGGGCACGAGTCTGTAGACGACCATCGAAGAAGCCGCAGGTTATGTTAACTTATAAAAACTAACCACAAATAAGAATCATTACATTTTGGCTACTGTATAAAATGCCCATCTATACAAACTATTCATAGAGGGTTGGGGCACTCGTACCTCATGTCAAATAAGGAACGCCACTTCCCTGGCATGGGAGGAACATGGGGCAGGGCTTTATGCCCATGCAATTATTTGATGGAGCACGCTATTTCTTTACAATATTTTTGGTAGCTTTGGATTTACCAACCAGATGATCACGTTGATGGTCCTGGGACACATTTCTGCTGTGAGAGCTATTTTGTTGTCTTTATTGTTTTTACAGCCAGTGCCGGATATTTACAACCACATTGTAAAATACAGATATCTATATCACCTATACAATACCACATCGAGACTGTACTACCGCAGTGGAATTGAATGGCTGCAATAGCTATGATTATAGCCATAAATGTATGACCGCAGCCATAATTGTATAGCCTAAAGGTGCCAAGTAGAGATGGCCGAAACTCGTAAGGTTCCATTTTCGGATTTACGGAACTCGGGAAAAACCCGAAGATCCCAAATTCCGAACAAAGAAACTTACTTTGGAGGGTTTGCATCGTATTATTGAGGATTACCGAACATTCAAGGTTATTTTTAGTAACCCTCAAACGTTCATTAATCCGTAAATACGTTCCGAAGTCCCGAACGATCCGCCTATTTTCGGATGGTTTTGGGATGGATCCAAGCCTGAGTCGGACCCAGATCCCATCTCTAGTGCCAAGTTTAAAGGCTACCTCCAATTTTTCCCCGATGTTTCTGCAACAGCAAAGGAACAGTCTGCCTCAATTTCTTCGTAAAATTAACAGGTTAGACAGGGAACAAATTCCAACAGGTTAGAAAGGTAACAAATTCCAACAACCCAGAGAAACTAAACAGCAGTTCGATTTCATTGGTGTGGCGCAGTCAAGATGCACTGTTGTGAACAGTCACATGATCCTGCGGAGGACGTTCTCCTGTTTAGGGGTTTTCAGCTTCTAATGGAATTTTTCTGTCATCTACCATAAATCTTTAGAGTGTGTACCCAACCTTAGAAAAAATCATCTGATGGGTTAGTGTCATTAGTTAATGTTAGTTAACATTATGTTTGGATTTGGGTTTTCATAAATTGCCTGCAGGGTTAGTCACTGTCTTCATACTCTCTACCACTGTGACACATTCATTTACCAGACCCACATAAAAGATATCTGTGGCACCTACACAAAGTGCTCTCAATTGAATGGAAGGCACAGAGCCAACACTTGGCTGTCAACCAAATGGATGGGATCTAAGTTTTTATAAGGTCCCTGCAGGTGGGGAAAGCAGGTTTGATGACCCTGGTTGGCATTTTGAATGAGGCCCCCAGAAGCTGATTTGCTGTGGGTCCTGTCACAACTAATTGCATTGATGTGACCCCAGGGGTGTGGTATTCCCAGTAAGACCATGCTGGTATGGGGGACTCTACATGTTATCAATACTATGTTATACATGTGCCATGTAATTGTATGTAAGTGTGTATCACTCTACCACTCTTTACCTTTTATGCTGCAGAGGAATCACACCAGAACTACAATTCCCAACATCCTCTTACCAGCTTTGCTATTGGTTGACAATGTTAAACTTAACATTCCAACAGCTGGAAGGCAGGAATGCGCCTGACCTTGCTTCCTATTACCTGTGCTAAATTTACAAAACTTCCCCACAGACTTCACTGGGAATTTTCGAGATGGAGTCCAGTGATAGCATTTTCACAGTTAATAGGATCCAGACCATAACATGCTACAGGAACATTATTATCTAATTATTATTCCCTGGTAACAAAATACCCCCCCCCCCCCAGTTTTATCTACAATGCATCGTTTTGTATTTTCCTTCAGAGTATCCTGTTCTCGTGTTCTCATTGTTATTTGTACAGCCGCAAAACCCAACAACAATATTTACTTTATTCGGTTCCTTTAATCAGTGTTATTAGTTATTTTTTTAGTTCATGTTAAAGCAAAAAATATTGACATCTCCTATCATGTTGTATGAAAGTAAAAAGTTTTAGCTGTCGCCACAATACTTGTCCTTTACTGTCTCACTTTCGATGTTATCTCATCCCAACAGCCCGACCTCCCAGTTGCCAACGCAATTGGCGGGATTCCCCGCACAGACCACCTATAGCCTGGATCAGATGGTGAAATGCATGTGGCTGTTGCGGACAATATCCACAAGGCAGGACTTCTGGAATTTGATGCAAGAACAAGACGATTAGCGTGAGAAGATGGAATGAACTTCCTTTGCCACCCATAGTAAATTCCTGCTGTTTAAAACACTATAGTTGTCTTTTATTAAAAGGAATTTTACACTGAAAAAATTACTTTGCCTCATTTCAGTCCATAAATGAATACATGCAAGCAGCTCTTACTCTGATGTGTTTGTGTTGCTGCATGACTTTAACTCAGTACTTGGTTTTCACAAGCTCAGTCCCCCAGCCCCCTGTCAGACTCTCAGTGAGGGCAAGCATGCTCAGTAATCCCCATGAGGCAGCATTAAAAGGGAATTTCCCACCATGCAGTTCAGGTACCAACCTTCACCATTCCAGCTACAGCAAAACTATACTTAACCGGAGAGTTTATGGTGGCCATATAGGCTTAGATCTCAGTCATATGATATCGTGTATGGATGATTGTTGAAAGATCGTTGAACAATCTTCAAATAATTTCCACATTGGGCCAGTTGAAAAATGTTTGGCCGACCAGCAATCCGATCGTACGACCCGCAGATTGTACGATCAATTGTAGCATCTATGGCCACCACAAGGCACTTGATTGACAGCTGAAATGGGAGATGTTTTAGACTGGATATTTAAAGAAATAGGGGACAGTGAAAATTGGGAAGAATTATAGTTTCCAGAAATGGGCGATTTAAAAAAAACTAATTTTGCAATGTACTGACTGTACATCTATTTTAAACCAGGAATCATGGTCAGTGATCCAGTTCAAAATAATATTCAGCTGATGCCCAGGAATCCCTAAACTTTTATTTAGTAAAAAGCATTTGCTTTGTATACACAGAATAAAAATATGTTATGTTAAGTGTACAACTATGTAGAGTATGTGAGGGCCAATCACATGTTTGCTATTCAGAATCTAGCTAACTTATACCAGAATCCCCTATCAGTGTTCCCACTAAGGATGTCATCCCGACAGATTGTTCACCACAAGCAAGTGGTCGGTTGCGGTAAAAGTGTCCGCTGCTAACAGTGCCACGACTAATAGAACTGCATGGTCGCCGACATACCCGATCGCCTCTTCGGGCAATTTGGACAAACAATCGCAAATACACCATCCAATTTTTCCAGTCAACTGACCACAACATGGTAAATCGTCCGGTGTGCGCCCAGCCTAAACCTTTATCTGATTGAAAATAAACATCTGCCTGCTGCATTCAGCAGTTCCTATATTTATTGTATAAGATTTACCCTCCGAAATTATCCATCAAGGCTGAAAATTGACTTTCCTAGTGCCAGTACAAGCCACTGGAACATACTAGTGTGGTTAGTGACTTTCTCAGAGCCATGAACATTGAACTGGCTATGACTGTCAAACAGTGAATGAAGATAATGTGCTGCCTGTTTCCAGACATAACTTACACCGAGACCTTCATATGCATTTGTTCCTCACTGGATAAAGCATGATAGAGTAATGCGGATTGGTACCCACAGAGGGTACCACATATCGTGGAAGCAGTGAATATGTTACCTTGTCTCTACTTAAGCTGACCATACACAGGTACATTTTCCCAACACAATAGATTGGTAAACGCCAAACGTCATTCAATCGAATGACTTTAAAATCTTTTCCCTTTTATGCATTAAAGCAATGGGAATCGAGTGTAGAATCAATCGAACGTGATCGGGAGTGTCAGAAATTTTCAGTAGATTGTTCAAGTATCTGAGGGTTTTTGAGAATTTTTTATTGGTTTTTGCTCAATCCTATTTACCAAGCACACACATTAAGTTGATCCATGTATGGCTAAAGTCATTGGTACCCAACCCATGGCCTGTTTGGAAACAATTGTGGCCAATGGGTCTGTTAGGGCTATGTGGAGGTCATGGCGGAGTTAGGCAGTCTAAGGGACAGGGCCTGGGAGGGCCGCTAGTATAGCCCCGACCAGCCTGAGTGAGGTTGGGCACCAGGTTTTTTTTTTAACAGACCCCCGACTGGGAAATGCAATTGTGTTGGCTCAATTAACAGAAAAATCATCTTGAAATCCATCCAAAACGGTGATTCTGCTTCTGAGAATCTATGGCCAACACGTATTGTCTGCACAGGGAAGGTATGCGGAGGGGGCCTAGCTCTACTCTTCAAAATTAAAGACACATTTCAAAGCATTCAGAACATTGATCCGAGTCGTACAGCCCCAGGCTCTGCCAGACTTGTATTGGTGTTGTCAATCATGTGTCAGGTGAATAAATCTGTAAAGGACAAGGCTAACTGGTGGCATGTATAACATACAAAGAAAACAAAAGACTTTTCCTAAGAATCAATTATCACAGCACCGTCTGAGCACCAGATACAAATTTCCATGACCCCAGGCTACGTCCTGACAACCCTCACCCCCCCCCCCCCCCAATTAAATTTACATTTGAAGACTTTAATGCTGCTGTGTTCAATCTGTTTGCCTTGGATGATTTAATTTTACAGATCAGATCTACATATTATCTATTAAAGGGAAATTGCTGAAATAACAATGGAAATGCTTCTTTAAACCACCAAATGGTCCTCTCGCCGTAGGAAGGCAAAAGCACAAACATTAAGCCTGCATATGCCAACTATTGACCTTTTGTACTGATTCCTATGTTACATTTTTAGAGGTTTGGCTCTTAATAACTCACATCTTAAACCTATATCCATGAACAGATCCATGTCAAGCAAAGAACTCCATCCTGGTAGACAAGGAAAATAACTCAGATCTCGACTCTGGAATTCTAGTGACCTTGTTTTAAAATAGTTTCTTAAAGCTGCAGTAGTCTGTCGGTCACATTGCGTTTTATAAACCTCACGATCAGCCATAATTTACTGACACATCTAATCTACTTTTTAATAGAGATGTCCGAACTTCGCAAAATCCGGTCCGCTCGAGGATCCGCGAATTTTCAAAAAAATTAGAAAATTCGAAAATCCGTGAGCGGACCCGTTAAAATGGAAAATATTCTCAAAATTACAAGATTTCTCGTATTTTCGAAAATTTTCGAAAACGGACTTTTTCGAAAATACGAGTATTCCCCGTAATTTCGAACATTTTCGAAAATACGAGAAATCCGCGGTTCGAAAGTTCGGAAGGTGGAACCGCGAACCGGCCATCCCTATTTTTTAATCTAAAAAAATTGGATGAAAAATGTTGGTTGTGGATTAAATCCTTCCCACTATTTTATCTTAACCAAAGAAAAACAGTCTGTATCTAGCATTTAGAAAAGGGATGAACAAGTTGTATCTGAGCTCCTAGATAGAGATGGACCCGAATCCAACCCTGTTACAAAGCAAATTTCACGGATTCGCCGGAACTCGTACTTTGCAGTTTCTGCCATTTTTTGGATCTTCACGAACTGCGGAACTATTTTCAGGAAGCGCATGAAGTTTCCGGTACTGGACAGTGTTTTTTGTTTTTTTTTAAGATTTTGCCCATTAATATGTGTTTCCCAGACCATTTGCCAGGTCCCTGAGCCATTTACAGTAAGATACCATTGCTTTTTACACCTTTATTTTAGGCAGAAATTTTTTCGATTTGGCCAAACGAACGATCGATGTTGGTTGTGGCCGCCCGCTCCACAACAGCCAATATTTTCGGCCGATCGACCAAAAGTGCCGAGAATCGGACGGTCGGCCGAAAATATTGGCTGGTGTGTACCCAGCCTAATGGTTCTGCTCACGGATTTTCAGTTTTTTTCCAAAATCTGCGAAGCTACAGGCAGAAGAGATTTCAGTGAGTTCGGTCATCTCTACTTCTAGGATGGAAAATATCACATGTTGTAATGATGTAACAATTGTTATCATTCTGTTACACTGTGATCTTTAAATAAATTATTATTATAAGATTATTATCTTTTCTTTACACAGCAGTTGCAATACAACATGTATTGTGATGATAACGTAATTAATCAACCACTTTCTGTAATTTGATTGTTAAATAACAAGCAATATTGTCAATTTATGACATGATTATCATTTTATTGACCGCATTCACAAAGGGCATGTTCACATTATATATATAAAAAGGACCCCCCAAAAAACAAAGCACAAGCAAAGTCCTGAATGTGGGCATGGGAAGAGGTGACAAGGGTGGATGAGAGGAGGAGATCATTTGCAGAGAGAAGGTTGCATCTGGGACGGTGTTGGTGTAACAGCTCTGAGAAATATGGAGGGGCTGTGTTGGATAGTGCTTTATAGGATAGGGTAAGCAGCTTAAACTGAATGGGCAGCCAGTGGCGGGACTGACAGAGAGGAGAGGCATTAGAGAAGCGAGAAGAGAAATGAATGAGCCGGGCAGCAGAGTTGGGGATAGATTGAAGTGGTGCCAGGCGGTTGTTTGGTAAACCACACACGAGTGCATTGCAGTAGTCTAGCCGGGATATGATTAGGGCATGGACTAGGATTTTTGTAGCTTTTTTCGAGAGAAAGGGACCAGTGCGGGAGAGGTTTTTGAGTTGGAGCCGACAGGAGTTGGCAAGCAAATTTACATGGGGTAAATTTGATTTCAGCTTAGTTGTGCCAGCTGTAACTGAATTGAAACCATATTTCACCCAATGCTAATTCATAAAATACAACAGTTTAGAGAGAATGTTCTACAAATTTTGCAGTACCTTAAACAAGTTGGTGGGCTGGTGGGCCAATAGGTTTCCAAATTGCATTTTTTCAGCCATCTTGTAACTTCCATAATTTAAAAGTTGTAGTTAAGTTATAGATGCCATATTGACGGTTCTCCACCAATTGGATTGCTTTGTACATATTTATGCATTTAAAAAAAAGTTCCCCCCAAGCTTTAGTTTCTGCGGAGCCACAAAATTGTAGGTAGTCGAGGATTGAGAGGGAGGTGAGTAGTGAAAAGCCATTTGTAGCTGTAGTACATCTCTCTGAGACCTGGAGGCCTGGCTGTCGTTTTCAGAAACAATTAATAAAGGAATCCATTAAGCTCTGATTATTGCTGCTAAAAAAAAAAAAAAAGGGAGAAGGTTAAGTTTCAATCCTTTGAAGTAACTGAGAATGATTCAGGCCTCATTACAGAGATATAATCTACATTCATACATTTATGTTAGTGATTCAAATCTATTGGGACAGATTGAATTCCGTTAAATAGTCCATCTTTCCTGTGGAGCCTTTCTCATGGTTTTCTCAAGCTAACCCGAATGCTTGGCCAGACAATGGGATCGAGTTGGGTATTTAGAGATCTGACTATGCTGTAAATGAAAGGCCATACAAAAAGAAAGAAGCTGATAGAATCTAAAAAGCTATGTCAGCTTTTCATTTCGCTTCTGTTTTGTAAATGCCGTGTCCCTGTCATCACACAGTATGTAAAAGTAACTATGTGTATGGGCTTATGTACTACACCTGTCAAGCCAGGATCTAATTGTAACCCCTTAAAGTGCAATGGTCAGTCACCCATGTGGAAGTATCACAGTATGGGGATAAATCTAGAGTATTAAAAATTTTCACAAATCGTTTTTTTTGTTGTTGTTTTTTTTTTAAAAAGGTAATGTCTGCTTAAATTCTGTCACGCCAACGGCAGCCAATCAGATGAGAGATCTCATGCATCTACAATAATTACAGTGATCTAAGCAAGAATTTGATTGGTTTCCATAGCTGACAAATGAATACAGAAAGCATTAACTGCTGACAGCATTACAACTAAAATGCAAACTAGAAGGTGTTTTCCATTGGAGATGATGGACCATTAAATGTCCTCAGGACAGTTGTAAATGTCCATGGTACAGTTATAATTTGCATTGTGGTAACATTTAGTATATTACTGCCATGTTATTACAAATATGTCGTTGTTTTCCATTTGTACAAGGTATATAGGAATTCCTAGAGCGGAACAATATTATATATATCGCAGATTAATCAATATACTGTGTTTTATAGTTATTATGATATTTCTAAGCGATGAGCTAGTGGCACCTTTGTTATAAATAGGGCCACTATCCCGTCCCAACTCTGCCCCAGTCCAGTCTTAAAATTGCCCTATCCTTTCCGAACTCTGCCCACACATGCAGGGTTATTCAATAAAAGTTCTTATCGCTAAAAATGGTGCTAATTTTGTCCCAACCAATCAGATCTTATTTAACATTTGAAAGCTAACATCTGATTGGTTGGGGCAAAATTAGCACCATTGTAATTGATAAGAACTTTTATTGAATAACCCTGTAAATCTCTAAAGTCCGACACATAACAAAATTTGTTATAAAAACACGAGAAGCTACAATACAAAACAGACCAAGTTCAAATAGTACAACAAATTAATAAATAAACACAATGGCAAAATCGTTGTGTTCTAAGGAGAGCTAAGGTCTAAAACTTTTTTCCTGACTCATAGCTCCAAAGCTGCTGCTTAAAATAATATGTTACTTTACTAGGTTATTTCTAACCAAAACTATACCTGAGTGGCATAAACACACAGCAGTTCTTACACTTTTACCTCTTGGCTGTCTGGTCTCTCCTGGGATGAAGTGTACTGATCGTGTCTGTCCCACCGAGAGAGAGATTAAGGAAGTACAGAATTTACTCACTTAATTCATGTATATCATTAATAAGTTATAAATATGTGAAGGTCCATAGCAATGCAATAGAGTCTGTGTGTGAGAACTACATATAAATAGGGGCTGTGCTTGTGAAGGTTCTCATTCATCCAAGTCATGGTATATCTGTTGTATTCAATTAGATCAACTGGACTTGAAGTTTAGTTCTTGAAGACGTTTCGCTAGTCATCCAACTGGCTTTCTCAATTCAGAATGACTTGTACAAGAATCTGTGGCAATTATGTACCCTGGAAAATCCCAATTAGCATATCACAGCCAAGTGTTAAGGGCGTGATTGGATAGTGGCTAATAGGTGTTATAGAAACGCCCAGAGTAAGGTGTCAAAACAGCATTGTACATGGCAGTCGAAAGGCTTGGTTTCTTTATTTATGTGAAAATAAAGAAACCAAGCCACTCCATCTCATCTAGCAATATCCTCATTTCCTGCCTAACTGTTGATCCAGAGGAAGGCAAAAAAAACCCACCAAATTTATGTTTTTTGCAGAAACTAGAGATGTTTGAAATTTTCGGAAAGTTCGAGTTTCGATTTTCAGAAATCATCTACTTTCGTTTTTCGATTTTCGAAAATCGCCTACTTTCGATTTTTTTTAAAAATCCGGGTTCCGTGAAACTCGGGAGTTCCGAAAGTTTCGGCGGGACTTCGAAACTGACCAGTGAACCTGCCATAACAACGTCCACTGTAAGACAGTTCCATAGCTTTACCGTTCTCACAGTGAAAAACCCTTTCTGAACTTGCAGCCTAAACCTTTTTTCTTCAAGTCTTAAGGGATGTCCACGTGTCCTCTGACATGCTCTATTGGTGAACAATGCCCCAGATAGTTTATTGTATGGCCCGTTAATGTATTTAAACACAGTAATCATATCCCCACGCAAGCGCCTTTTCTCCAGCATACATAATTGTAGCTTTTACAATCTCTCTTAATATTCAAGCTCCCCCAATCCTCTTATTAATTTAGTTGCCCTTCTCTGAACCGGTTCCATTTCAAAGATGTCCTTTTTGTACACAGGATTGCACTGCATATTCCAAATGAGGCCTTACCAATGCTTTGTAAAGAGGAAGAATAACATTTTCCTCCCTTGAATCCATACCTCTCTTTATACAAGACAATACCATGCTGGCTCTGGCTGTTGCCGCCTGGCACTGCTTGCTACCTTTAAGTTTGTAATCCACCGAAACTCCAAGATCCCTTTCCAACAGGGATCGCTTAACACAAAGCCATTTATAGTATAAGCAGCACAAGGATTTGTAAGTCCAAAATGCATCACCTTACATTTATCAACATTGAATCTCATCTGCAACTTAGCAGCCCAATGTGACAGTCTATCTAGATCCCCCTGAAACAATTGCACATCCTCTGCAGTTTTTAATGGTCGACAAAGTTTTGTCGTCAGCAAACACAGACACCTTGCTGCCAATACCCACTTCCAAATCATTAATAAATAGATTAAATAGAAGCGGCCCCAACACAGAACCCTGTGGCACCCCACTTAGCACTTTAGTCCATAATGATGAAGCCCCATTTACAACTACTCTCTGCATCCTATTCATTAACCAATTTTCTATCCATGTACAAATGTGACTCCCCAGACCAACAGATCTTAGCTTATACATTGGTCGTCTATGGGGGACTGTATCAAAAGCCTTTACAAAATCCAAGTATACTACATCATTGTTTTCTGGGAGGAGGCTATATTTGTCATAGGAAAAAGGAGAAGATAGGGCACCCCTGTGGTTGCCCCCTTGTCTTGTTAAGCTACAGCTCTCATCATTTTCCAAAAAAGCCTTAAACTATGTGAATGATATTATACAGAAAATCTGGCTTTATGAAGTAAACAGTAAAGAATTCTGAATTAGTAGCCCACCAGGGTAGCAGCCCCGGCAACATTTAGGGGGCGCAGGGACAGAGGGGGACAGTGTCTAGTCTAGTCCTCCTGCAGGTGCCAGAGGAAATTCTTGCATGACTGCTTGTTATGCTCCCATACTTATCGATAGTCACGGAATCTGCAGGACAGTCCCAGCTTTTAAACCTACCGTATGTGATTTGGTAACTGTAGTGTGCACTGGAAATAGCCAAAAGGTGAACTAAATAAAATTGTTTTAAAAGATAGAAACCTATTATTGGAGATAGTCGTGTTTCCCACGCTTTAATGTTTAACTAATTGTCAGGAATTTACAAATAGTCCTCAGTGTCAGGCTATTAAATGGACATGACCTTATAAAGCCTGGTGCACATGCTAGATCGTTGACATGACATTTCTCGAAAGATCCCCATACAGACAGACTGCTAATGTGGCGAGAGAACCAAGCACATCATTCCCGACATCGTTTAGAGATCCAGCAAGATGGAATTCTAAACAATGTCTGCACACTCAAAGGATTGTCAGCCAAAAGGTCATTTATGGCCGTAAAGGCTAACAATTATTTCTAGTTATGTGTACAAGGCTTAAAGGGAATCTACTCTGAAACAAAATGAAATGGCTTCTATAGTTGCTAGTGAGGTAGGCTGTACCATTCCTACCTATTGTTCAGGGGAGGACTGGCCCAGTAGGCCCCCGGACTGGTCTCAAATGAAAAATTTGGGCTGCCACAGAAGCTATTAGTAAGTTGCATGCTTGAAAGGCAAAGCGCACGCTTCTAGCTCAAACATGGGCAAGGATACGGAAACTCATTCTCCTTCAGATAATTTACCAGTCAGCCCTCAAGTTCATTAGCTGTGTTAGTCAGCCCTCAAGTTCATTAGCCAGTGTTAGTCAGCCCTACAGTTCATTAGCCAGTGTTTTCAGCTATCAAGATCATTAGACAGTGTTGTCTGTCCTCCAGTTCATAAGCCAGTGTCATCAGCCCCCTAGTTCATAGACCAGTATTGTCAGCCCTCTAGTTCATTAGCCAGTTTCTCAGCCCTCCAGTTGAATAGCAAAATTGCCAGCCCTCCATTTCATTACCCAATGTTAGTCAGCCCCCCAATTTTTTATTCAGTTTTTCCAGCCCTCCAGTTCATTAGCTGGTGTTAGTTAGCCCTTCATTTCATTAGCAGTTGTTAGTCAGCCCTCCAGTTCATTAGCCAGTGTTGGCTAGCTCCCCAGTTCATTAACAAGTGTTAGTCAGACCCCCCCGTTTCTTATTCAGTGTTTTTCAGCCCTCCAGTTAATTAGTTGGTGTTAATCAGCTCTCTATTAGGAACAAACAAAACTTTGACTTGATTTAGTAAGTGTACCCGGGGGTGAGGTCTTAGCGATTTGGATCCTCACCCCGGGTACTTGTAAGGGGGTGGGGGAAGATTTTAGGACTACAATTGTCCTACAACCACATCACTATAGGAATATTGGTCTTAAAAATGAGTGTAACTTAAACAAAGTGTGGTGTGGTTTAATATGTTGCAGTGTATTTGCCCCCCAGGCCAAAAGATCCCGGTCCTACCCTGCTACTGTTTAACAGCTGTACTGTCTCTACCCACTATTTAAAAGCTGTACCATTCCTACCCACTGTTTAACAGCCGTACCGTTCCTACCCACTGTTTAACAGGTGTACCGTTCCTACCCACTGTTTAACAGCTGTACTGTTCCTACCCACTGTTTAACAGCTGTACCGTTCCTACCCACTGTTTAACAGGGTGCTTTAAGAATGACAGTGAGAGGTCATTGTGTCTGCACTTCTCTTTAATACACGATTTGCACCTAAAATAGGAGCAAGGTTTAAATTGCAGGGATCATGTTATAAAAGGTGCAACAATTTACAGGCCAGCTACCAATAAGATGTTCGTTTTATTATTGGGTTAGTTGGGTAGCATTTGATTGGTTGCTGCAGATTAATAGCACAGACAAACTTCTGTTCCTTTTAATGTACCAGCCTATTGTGTGTTTGCATGGTGTTAATAACACTTAAATTTAGTTTAAATTACGTTTACAGTTACTTTACTATCTCTGCTGAACAAGATCATGCAAATGTATTGCATATGGTATTAGTCATGGTAATTAAAACTAAAATGTGTCAAGGCTGCAGTGGTATTTGCACACTGAGGGAAAAGTTAAGGTCTTAGCACTCACTGTAATACTGGTGCAGATCAGTCAAAACCAGAAAAGGTGGCACTTACAGTTTTGAGATTTGAACGAATCTCTGCAGCAGTGTTGCAGGGACTGTGTATGTTGTAGCTTGCTCTATTCCTAACAGAGTAGGTAAGACTATGTTGATCAACTTTTGAATAATAATAAGAAGGAGATACTGCATGTCAACTATTCAACAACTGAAAATACTTCTTGGCTTTGTAGTGGGCATATTAATTAATAAAGATTTAAGGCTATTGAAATCCACTGCTTAGACAAAAATAGGAGTACAAGTAATGGTTTGAAGGATGAAAAGCCAAAATGTCAAATATTCATGAAATTTGATCTCAAGTCCAATTATTTTCCTTCAGTACCCACATATAAACACCCATCCCATGCCATGTCCTGCAGCAATATAGGTAATTGAGCATGACAGGAGGTTTCTCTGATCTGCCCCTTTCAAAATGTTTATGGTTGTTATGGGTAGAGAAATGTCCTAGCTCTAGCTACTTAGATATGGTTTAGGTTTTTACTAAGATATGGCCTGTTTATAGACTGACATAAATTAAACCATAGTTTACACTGATCCTCTTAAGTAAGGCTGGAGATCTCCACTAATTCTTTTAGTCAGTGACAGACAGAGAATTATAACTGATGAGTATGAAATCTGAACTTTTTACACCTGCTCATAAATTATTGTAAACCCCTATGAAAGAAGTGATGTAGCCTCCCTGATATTACACTACCTTCGTATCACAGTAGGAATAGAGATGGCTGAAGTTTCATCCACCTTAAAATAGATGAAAACATTGAGGCACATAGGAAACGCTCATTATAAACCAACAAAGAAGAAATATGTTAATTAGCATAAGTAAAGAATAAAAGATGCACAAACCTACCAAGGGTCACAGAATAGTTCCCCGTATAAGCTCAGAATTCTGATGATCAAAACCAAAAAAATGTGACGAAAATCGCAAATTTTCATTGTAAAAAAAAAGTTTTATGTCATTTCGTTGGTAAATTCAACCAATGAAACTTTGCATGGAGAACCAGTGGGTGCGACCCAAAACCATTTTCTTGTGCATCCCTATAGACTGTATAAGGAAATTAAAACTCAAAATTCAATGCAATCAATGGAAATGTGTTTCAACCACTGAAATCTATAAACATAGAACATAAATCTAGCAAAGAACCTCCTTACATTGTAAAAATGAATCAATTCCTGTAGCACCCCAATACTTTGGTAGATTAATTTACAAATAACAGAAAATTTCAATTTGTACTGCTTTAAGAAAAGGAATATTTTCTATAGACCTAGACTTGGCCTACTTTATATGGAAGCAATTTTACTACTTTTGTAGGAAAGTATTACTTCACAAAGCACCCATCCATAATTATCACACTTTTTTTGTTTTTTTCACCTTACTCAGTCCTAAATCTGTTTTCTCTGTTCCTCGCATTGCAAATTATTGCAGACATTCAAAATTATATTGCAAAGGGGGGAAAATCTCAATGCAGAGGACACAATTGTAATTGTTGGTGAGTAGAATTCTCATAGTCTACCAGTCTATTTACTTTACAAAGTACTCGCCAGTAACCGTGTTAGTTCAAATGACCAATTCTCTCTTCAACATTTAGAAAAATTCTTATCCTGGAATACCCTCAAGTAATCAGTACCTTGCCTGACCTTACCACGATTCAACTTTGACTGTCAGATTGTTGGAATGTTGGCCAAGTGTATGGATGGCATTACTTAAAAGGCACATACTGAAACTAGGTTGTACTATTCATACATATTTAGAACAACCTGTTAATCTGTTTATAAATGACTTATAGGGGGGCACCGCACTTAGTTTAGTGCGGATGACACTAAACTATGTAGAGCTTTGGAAACTTTATATGATGTACAATTGCTGCAAGCAGACCTAGATAGATTATCAAAATGGGCTGCAGAATGGCAGATGAGATTCAATGTTGATAAATGTATAAATGTAAGGTGATGCATTTGGGATTTAACAATCATTGTGCCACCTACACCATAAATAACTCTGTGGTAAGTTTTAGTAGATAACAATGCCAGATAGAAACAGCTAGAGCTAGCAATATATTGTCTTGTATAAAGAGGGGAATAGATTCAAGAGAGAAAAAATATTATTCTCCCTCTTTACAAGGCACTGGTAAGGCCTCATTTGGAATATGCGGTGCAGTTTTGGAATCCCATATACAACAGGGACATCTTGGAAATTGAAGGAGTTCAGACCAGTACAATTAAAAAACAAGGGAAATGAAGGGGCTTGACTATGCAGGCAGATTAGGCAAGTTAGGGCTGTTTACATGGAGAAGTGATGTTTCCACAGGGATATGATAGATTCTAACAAATATTTTAATGGGCCATACAATTAACTCTCTGGTGCATTGTTGATTAACAGATTATATCAGAGGACTCAAGGAGATTCTTTAAGATAGGAAGAAAAGAAGTTTCATCTACAGGTTAGGAAAGGTTTCTTTATAGTGAGAACAGTGAAACTGTAGAACTGTCTTCCAGCAGATGTGGTAATGGCAAGTTCATTGAAAAGCTTTAAAAGTGGGCTGGATTATTTTCTAAAACTAAAAAATATTGGGAATTACTGGTATATACAGTATATACTGTAGTTCTGGTTGATCCAGGTATCCTTTCTGATTGTCATTTGGAGCCAGGAATCTGTAAGATTCTGTCGTCTTTCAAATATGTGGCTACACACAGTCCTGAACGGTGTCCCTATATTAATTATAGGAAGATTGTTCTGAACTGCCATACACCTCAAGAATCACGGGTGACTCCCTAAATTACAGTATAGGGAGATGACTGTGACCAAAGAACATATTAGGATGGAGTTGCCAATTTTGGATATCGTTTTGACAATTTAAACTGCTTTCAGTTCCAATGTAGATACTTTATGGTTTTAGGCAGAATTCCAGTTTCTACTGTTAAAATGATGAGTCAAAAATTTTCTTTGTTTTGCGAACCTGTAAACAGAATGAAACCCAGTTGGTTTGTGCAACTCTAGTGTTAATATCAAAGTTGTTGAGCATTTGTACCATTGCATTCAGAGAGTAGAACATCTCTTCTACTGTTCCTAAGATTCCAGTTGCTTTGTACTGGCAGCTTGTGATAATTAGAAAGGCATAAATTATATGCTTAGGCAAGTTTAGAAAAGTTTCAACACTTTACAGACAAAAATAATGGCCTACTGCCACCCCACCCATACACTCCTTTTAATTTAATAAATATGACCTTGGGCTAAAATATTTGTTCAGATAGAACATAGTGGAACTGAATAAATTACTGAAATGGGCACTGAATGTTGATATTGCATAATAAATATCCCTTCAAGTATAGATATACAAGCAGATACACCCACTTGCATTTTGTATAAAAGGGCTCTACTTCATAGGAAATTGCCCTCTCCTATGCATAGAAAATTTGGATAATCCGGAGACCTCCTGTTCTGCTGTACCAACATGACATCTCTCCATTCTTCACGGTCTATTAGTGGACCTGGTTTGTCTGTAAAGAAATCAATTCAAACTTATCAAAGAGCAGGAAGTCTAGGTGGTGGTAGTATAGGAGGGGGGGCTGGTGGTGCATATGCAGGAGGATGGGGTGGTGGTTTTGGGGGAGCAATGAATAGTGTAGGATTTGCTGATGGTATGGGTTTTGAGGGCAACTATGGAGGGATGGAATTTAATGAAGCTGGTGGTTATGGTGGAGGAGCTGGAGGAGGATTTGGTGGAGGAGCTGGTGGAGGAGCTGGTGGAGGATTTGGTGGAGGATTTGGTGGAGGAGCTGGAGGAGGCTTTGGTGGAGGAGCTGGTGGATTATTTGGTGGTGGATATGGTGGTGGTGCCTTTGAAGGCATTCTTGCCACCAGTGAAAAGCATACCATGCAAAACCTTAATGACCGCTTAGCCACTTATTTGGAGAGGGTTAAAGGTTTGGAAAAGGATAATGCAGACTATGAACTTAAAATAAAGGAATGGTATGAAAAAATCCGCCCAGGTGGTATAGGGACAGTGGACTACAGCAAATATGAACCAATCATTGAAGATCTTAGAAATAAGGTATGTAGAAGCTGTCTTACAATAAACATTTGCCTTTAATAAAATGAAAATATTGCTACAATTAATACGTTTTAATTTTTTTTTTGTTTATTTGTAAACTTTTGCTCTGGATAAATGTTAGTCTCACTATTATTCCACTAATGCACATGCTTGATGTTTGGAGAATGAATAAAAACACAAATATTTAGCTTTGGATAAATGCATTGAATGTTAAATGATAACCTGAAACAAGACAGATAAAGGGAAGCACTCCATTTGCTAAAATTACAAGGATGGATTGGTACATGTAGAGGATTAGAGATTTGGCTGGGTAATATATGAGCTGGATTTCCATTTTAACATAATATTAATTTCTGTGGTGATAAAGTTGCAGTTTACCCATCAACTTGACAGCTCCATCTGCTGGCTGACATATGTCTTGGAACATATGTCTAAATGGCTAAAACAAAATCTTATACATAGGCAAGGAGCAGTAAAGTCCGATTTTTACTTAACAAACTGTAAATAAAAATGAAATTGTATTTGAAACAATTTGCTATAACAAGGACTGGTCAAATGATTAAGGTGCTGACTCACTTATTAATTATAAAGTATTATCATACCGGAAATGGAATGTGAGGGTTACCTTAATGAGCCCAAATTCATGTTTAAGCCAATACAAAAAATGTGCAAAACTATGGATACAATATGAAAAACTTGTTCCATTTGTGTTATATATTCAATAAGTAAATGCTTTGAGACAATGTTTTTTTTGTGCTTTATATCAAACCTTGGTCTCACAGTCCCCTTCCGTGTTACAGATTACAGCTGCCACAGTGGAAAACGCCAAGATTATCTTGCAGATTGACAATGCCCGGCTGGCAGCTGATGACTTTAGGCTAAAGTAAGAACCTTCAATTAATGTAGTCAGTGTGATGTGCTGCTAGGGATTGATTGGAGAAAACCAGCACTAAGACAAGTAATGTTTCCACAGGTATGAGAGTGAATTGGCCCTTCGACAGAGTGTGGAGGGTGATATTAATGGTCTGCGCCGAGTTCTTGATGAATTGACCCTGAGCAAGTCTGATCTTGAGGTCCAGACTGAAAGCTTGACTGAGGAGCTACTTTATCTCAAGAAGAATCATCAGGAAGTAAGAGACCTTAGTGCAAGCTTTTGTAGAAGGCTTTACTACTCTTCACTTGAGAACACAAGTGAATAAATATTTAGATTTTATTTATTATATTATATATATTATTTATTAAAAACACTTTAGTTGTTGGTAATATCTGGTATATTTTACACTGTAATAGAGTTGTATTGTCCCTCCTGAATAAAATCCTATGAATGGGGTTAGAATTTAAATTAATCTGTACAAACCTACATTTGTGATCAGTCATTTTAGTCTACATTAGCTTAAAACTCCTCAAGCAACCACCTTCACATCGTTCCACACAGCCAATGGTTGCTATGTGACTAATTCAATACCTACTTACTGCAAAATGTAAAGCTGGAAAGCAATATACAGAAGTTTTATACTGTCCTAAAAACAAACTGCTAAATATCGCTGCGCCTATGGGAAAGATACAGTGCACCATTCTATTGGTTCATTTCCTAGATGCAGCTCGTATGGTCTAAGCCAACATCAAGGAGACTCAATTAAAGTTCTTATCATTAAAAATGGTGCTAATTTTGCCCTAACCAATCAGATTTTATTTAACATTTGAAAGCTAACATCTGATTGGTTATGTCAAAACTAGCACTATTTTTAACGTTAAGAACTTTTATTGAATCTCCCTGTTTAAAGTTTCTAACCCTTTCAACGGCCATGTTTTGAAGGTACTTTATCAAAAACCCTGAATGATGTTTACAGCAAAACGTTAATCACATAACAGCCACAAATTAGTAAATAACTTTGTTAACCTGTAATGTAAACACAAGTTAAATATGTAGACATGCTAAACCATTAGGCATCTTATGTACAATACTTGTGCTTTATAACACAATATAACTAGACATAGTTTATTGTTACATATTTATGATGGATACTGTATCACAGAACTTCTTTAATGAAGTAGAATTAAAAAATTGTTCAGTTGAAGACCTAACACTTTTATTTTTCCCTATTTAGGAATTGGCTGCACTTAAAGGAGGACCTTCCGGACAGCTCACTGTAGAGATGAATGCTGCCCCGGGCATTGACCTAACCAGGATTCTTAATGATATGAGGGAACAATACGAGACCCTTGCTGCCAAGAATAGGAGGGAGACAGAAGCTCGGTTCAACGAGATGGTAATAAATTGATTCATCAGAAAATATAATAAAGAATAAAAAATATGTAATTAAATAAGAAAACAATAAAGCTACTGCAGACCTATATGTGATATAGATTTTTAAAAAGGATCCATAATTTAAAGGGTAACAGTCCAGGAAAATAACATTTTAGGTTTTTATCTGTTTTAGACCAAAGACATCAAGAAAGAAATCATGTCCGGAGTGGCCCAATCGCAGTCCAACACTACAGAGATCACTGAACTGAAACGGTCCCTCCAGGGATTGGAGATAGAGCTGCAGTCTCAGCTGGCCATGGTAAGTACTGGTTAACTAATTAACCTTTATCTATACATTAATGAACTATCATAAACTACTATTTTCGTAAATTAAAGGATAACTAAACCTTGAAATCAACATTCAGACAGGGTGTTGCCTACTTGCCTGCACATTACAGGGCTCCCTCTCTCTTTTCCGAAGATTAGTATATACCTGCCATTTTAGGGCAATTTGCAGCTTAAAGGTCAATAATTTGTCTCTAAACCATGCAGAAACATAACTGCCTGCAAGGGCAACTATGGCCACCCTAAAGCTTGCCCCTGGGTGTCTGCATGTACAAGCGGTGAGCTGTCAAAGTTCCACTTGTGCAATGGCTGAAAGCTCCACCTCTAGCTTCAGTGCACCTGCGTGACTTTCTCTAATAATGTTATAGAAATAGAAGATATTCATGTGTGACCTATTCATTGGTGACCTGTCAGCCACTGCATAAAGGGCATTATCAGCTTGCAACTCGTAAATGTGTCCACTGAGGAAGATAGGGAAAAAAATAATCCTACCTCCTTTGGATACAGACTTCAAAATATGATGAGCCGGATAAATATATGATCTGGGGATGTTATATCTGCCACAAACGTCCAAATGTAAAATCGGGTTAGCGTGGGTTTACCTCATTGTTTGTGGGTCCTGCACCATTTTCTTTTAATGGGAAAAAGTTTTTTTAACAGTTTTTAAATTGTGGCGTTACCCTCCACGCTCCTTACCTGCCGGGTTCCTGCGAGCAGTAAATCCCGCTACGTGAGTACTGCTTCATGGGAACCTGAAAGCAAGAGGAGCACGGAGGGTAAGTATTACATCTCCTACCATGTTATAAATGTTGATGATAGAATTTGTGTCCTAATGGCAATATAAAAATATGGATTGACTTCTACAGAAAAAATCCCTGGAGAATACCTTGGCAGAGACTGAAGGCCGCTACTGTGTTCAGCTCGGGCAAATTCAAAACTTAATCTCAGCAGTAGAAGAACAACTGGCACAGCTCAGATTTGATATGGAACGTCAGAGCGACGAATACAGACAGCTACTTGATATTAAGACTCGGTTAGAGGCAGAGATTAGCACATACCGAAAACTTTTGGAAGGAGAAGGAGGGTAAGAGAGAAAAATAATCAATTTTTTTCCAAAGTGTTTTAAGGAGAATTAAAGAAAAAATGTAAATGAGCCTTAATGGATTCTACAGTTCCTAATTGGCAAATAAATCTCACCTCTGAAATAAGGGATTCATCTAAAAAACAGTGCAGCATTGAGGCATTTTCTGTTTTTTTGCAGCTCTCCTTCCTTTTGAGTAACAATTGGTTTCCTGACTTGTTAGTCTTGATTACAGAGAGAACCTGGGCAGGTCACCAAGTTTCTTGTCAATTTTGTCCAGACGGAGAAGGAGGAAAGCTAGAAAATTTACTGTGTAACTATGGGGCATATTTATAAAAGAGCGAAAAGTAGCGAAATGTTTTCGCATTCGCTTTTCGCATGGGTTTTCGCCAAAAAGACAGTTAACGCTATTTATAAAGGTAGCGTTAACGAATGGCGAAACCGTTTCCGCGAGCTATCGCTAAACCCTTTTCGCCTAACTTCGCAATGGTAATTTTAGCAAAAAAGGAGCAAAAAGGCATAACGCTATTTATAAAAGAGCGAAAGGTGGTTTTTGCGTTAAAAAGAGCGAAAGATTAGCGCGACCCTGAAGGTGGTGAAAAGTCATTGTTTGAGCGAAAAGGCATTCTAATGGGTAATATGCCTTGAAAAAGCGAACGCGCATTAGAAGGGCGATCGCGCATTAGAGTGTAATATGCCTTGGAAAAGCGACATTAGAAAGGCGAACGCGCATTAGAGTGTAATATGCCTTGGAAAAGCGACATTAGAAAGGCGATCGCGCATTAGAATGTAATATGCCTTGGAAAAGCAAACGCGCATTAGAAAGGCGAACGCGCATTAGAAAGGTGAACGCACATTAGAAAGGCGAACGCACATTAGAAAGGCGAATGCACATTATAATGGAATATGCCTTGGAAAAGCGAATGCGCATTAGAAAGGCGAACGCACATTAGAAAGGCGAACGCACATTAGAAAGGCGAACGCGCATTAGAAAGGTGAATGTGCAGTGCAAAAGAAAACTGTATTCCAATTGAGAAATTCTAAGAAGATTGACTAAATAAGACATGGCTGACTTCTTGGTAAATGTGAGGTGGCCATTTTGAACTTGACATCATTTTCTAGTGGGTTTTTCTGGTTTCGAATGGTTTTCACAATGCAGTCTTCTTAGATGCGTTAAGTTTTCGCTGCAATACTTTTCGCTCTTTATCGCGCCTGTTCGCCTTTTTCAGCCGCGAAGTGTGTTTTTTTCGCTTTTTTATAAATAAGGCAAAACGAAGCCCCAAATGGCGCTATTTTCACTGCGATGTGCTGCGCTAATTATTTGGCGAAAAAGACAATCCTTTATAAATATGCCCCACAGTATATGCATCTGTGACTCTGTAAAAGCCAGAAGCAGCATAATTAAAGGATTGAAATGCTGCTGATTTCAGAGATGAGAGATACATATTTCTGTTAGTTAAAAGTTATGTAATATATATATATAATGTATATTATAGCCTTAGTTTGCCTTTAAAAATGCTTCAATCTTTGAGTAAAACAAAATATTTTGGTCTTTTAGTTTATCAAGTATAACCACTGGAACATCATCCGGATCTGTGGATTCCAGGGGTAAGTATCACACAAAATATATTGATGCCAAAGAATAGGCTATTATTTTAATCTAAAATACAGTACAGTACAGTATAACCAATTTGTTGGGCCATCAAGATTCTCTGTCGGCTGGATTTAGAATTATATAGCAACATAGACACAGTATGGGGAAGTTTGTTAAAGATGTTCATTTATCTAGTCTAACCTTTTTAGCCTACCCATAATGCCTGCCTTACAGTTACACAGGATTGTAGGTTATATAAATACATACATCCATCTATTACAACCTGTGTAGCCTACACATGATCCTTGCCTAAAAGTTACATAGTATTGTAGGTTATATGAATACATACGTCCATCTAGTCCAACCTATGTAGCCTACATGTGATCTTTTCCTAACAGTTACATAGTATTGTCGGTTATATAAATACATACGTCCCTCTAGTCCAACCTGTGTAGCCTATACATGATCCCTGCTTAATAGTTGATTCAAAGAAAGAGGGGGAGAAATGCCGATAATTCTGAGGATATTTCAGGCTGTTCAGTTGAAATATCACGAAAGGCAGGTGTACATTGATGTGTATGGGAAGGGTTGGGGGAGTAAAGTAGCACAGTCCGTATAAGTAAAAAAAACTGTTGGGTTGGTGGTCATTGGATTATCATGGAAAGGCTAAACCTGAAATAAATGTATATATAAATGTATTTCTAGAATGTAGTTGTCTTTTAATTGTTACCGATTTGGTCATTTACCAATCACAAAGTCTCCTTTCATTCACATTAAGTATATTGTATGTTTGTTTGTTAATGTGTAAAGTAAAAATATCTGTTTCTGTTTAATCTCTCAGGTTCCACCAAGACGAGAACCGTTAAAACTGTCATTGAAGATGTGGTGGATGGAAAAGTTGTTTCCTCCAGAGAATACATGGAAAGAAAATAGCAAAACCAACAAATTTATTCACCGCTCTTTAAATCCACAGCATTTATATCCTGAACCCAAAAGACGTTTTTTTATTTTTTACTGTTTTCTCAAAATAAACCTTCTTTCGCATATTATGTTACTGCTATATTTCTTTAGTCAATACTGATGTCTTAATGGGTATCTAAAGTGAAAGTGTTTTTTTACATTCAAAATAAAATCTTCAAATCCCAATAATAATAATTAGCAATGAGTAATGACTGCTAGACATGATCCAATATTTAAGTTGAATCGGTCACTAAGATTACAACTACTGTTGTCCACTAGAGATTTCCTCAATTTTCCCTTATTGGAGCGCATGGAATCACACCAAAAATCATGATTGCAGTGCAGCGGACACCAACGGACATGGTATGGTCACCTCCATAGGCCAAAACTACTGAGCACTTTTAAAAGCGCGAATGGATCATACTTAAAAGCGCAGTAGCCTATCCATGGCTTGTGGGTACCACTAATCATTCCAGATTTCTGCTTTACTGCCAATATGCTTCATAAAAACAATAGACCAGGGACCAACATAAGATTATCTAGGGGAGTTTTCATAAAAGATTTTCCCAGGCAAAGTGGGGTAGCGAGGTTAGCAATCATTGGTTTGCACAGCAGCAAGTTGGCATAGCATATTATCCTTGGCTGTGGGGTGATTGACCATTCAGATAAGTGGTTAGCAATCACTGTTGTAATGATTCTGTGTGGTTAGGCATAGTAACATAGCAACTGAGGTTGAATAAAGACATACGTCCATGAAGTCCAACTTTTACACCCTTCTATTTAACCCTACCTAACAGATGATCCAGTATTGGAAGGCAAAAAATAAAAAATAAAAGACGGGGAGGGGGATTCCTTCCTGACTCCAAATGGTAATCGTAAAGTATCCTTGGATCAACCAGAACTACAATATATGTATTAATACCAGTACTTTTTTAGTTTTAGAAACTTATCCAGGCCACTTTAAAAGCTATTCAATGAACTTGCCATTACCACATCAGCTGGTCCACAGTTTCACCGATTTCACTGTAAAGAAATCTTTCCTAACCTAAAAGGATGTCCACAAGTCCTCAGATATGACTAATTAAGGAACAATGCACCAAGTTTATTTTATGGTCCATAGCATATTTCTATAAAGAGATGATATCCCCACACAAACGTTGTGTAAGCAGACCTAACTTATCTAATCTGCCTGCATTGTCAAGCCTCTCCATTCCCATTATTATTTTAGTTGCCCTTATCTGAACTGCTTCTATTTCCAAGATGTCCCTTTTGTATATGGGATAACAAAACTGCACCGCATATTTCAAATGAGGCCTTACCAGCGCCTTGTAAAGAGGGAGAATAATATTTTTCTCTCTTAAATCTATTTCCCTCTTTATACAAGACAATATCTTACTCTAGCAGATTCTGTCTGGCATTGTTTGCTACAACTAAATCTTTGCTACAGCTAAATGTACTAGTGCCCCCAAATCTTTCTCCATTAGAGATTCACAGAATTATTTATGGTGTAGATGGCACAAGGATTGTTAAACCCATAACCTTACATTTCTTAACATTTCCAATTCTGCTGCCCATTTTGATAATCTATCTAGTTCAGCTTTCAGCACTTGTACATCATTTGAAATTTCCAAAGCTCTGCATAGTTTAGTGTCATCAGCAAACACAGAGACCTTGCTCTCAATGCCCCCTTCTAAGTCATTTATAAACAGATTACAAAGAAGTACATTACATACAGTACATAACCCCCAGGCACTCCACTTAGAACACATGGATGTAGCTCCATTGACCACCACTCAATAACCAATTCTCTAGCCATGTAAAAATGATTTTTTTTTCTAGGCCAACAGTCCTCAGTTTATACATGCCTTTGAGGCACAATATCAAAAGCTTTAGCAAAATCCAAGTATACCACATCTACTGCTATGCCTGAATCTAAATTCTTACACACTTCTTCATAAAACCAAGTACATTTTTCTGACAATCTATTTCTCATAAATGCATGCTGACTACTACTAATAAGATCAGTTCTGGAGACAAACTCAAGGATATTAGCACATAATAACGTTCCCACTAACTATTAATGATGTTAGGCTTACAGGTCTATAGTAACCAGACTGGGAACGACTACATTTTTTTTACTCTGATTTCAAAATTTTAAAAATCAATTCCCTTTTTCCACTGAGCATTAAGCGAGACAGAAGAGGACCTATATTTTTTACACTTTATACAGAGGTATACATTTAGAAATGTAATACTTAATTGCCACTTTAAAAGCAGTTCACTTCTGCTCAATATCCTTGCCTATGAACAAATCCCCCCAGTCTATGAGCAGGAGTGATTCCTTTAACAACATAAAATTATCCTAAAGTTAAAAAATTTTGTTAACCCAGTGCACTTTTGTTTTTTGCAACTTAATATTAAATGACACTATATCATGATCACTATTCCTTAAGCTTCCAATTACCTTCATCTCCAAAATGAGATATGAGCTGTTTGATATTTCCAGATCCAACAACACGTCCTGTCTAATAGGAACTTCTACAATCTGTGAAAGAAAATATTCATATAGAAAGTGTACGAAAAGTGATACCTTTTGATGTGCTGGCAGTTCCCTTACACCATTTATGTCAGGGTAATTAAAATCCCCCATAACCAGAACAGGTCCTATACTAGCAGCCCTCATCAACTGCATATGGAGATTTATTTCCACCTTTTCACTGGTATTTGGTAGCTTATAACATACACCAACAATTAAATTACCCATCTTCCTGCTTCCTGTACACAGCTCTACCCATATTGTTTCTGATTTATCCTTTATACCCCCATCTATCTCTTGGTTTCAATTCTTGTTTAACATAAATACATACTATTCCTTTCTTATTAACTCTGTCATGTCTAATTAAGGAGTATCCTTCAACATTTACTACCCAGTTATGTAAATCATTAAGCAATGTTTCTGCTATACCGATCACATCATACCTTTCCTTTAAAGCTATTAGTTCTAGTTCCCCAGTTTTTCCAGCTAGACTTGCATTTGTAAACATACATTTTAGATTATCATTCAATTTACTTCCATACTTGAACTTACATGCCTTTTCATCCTCTATGCTCTCTCTCTCCATCTCCTCCCTTCATTATCTTATTAGCCCCCTGATCCCTTAAGGTGCCCATACATCTATAAGATTTTACCTACCCGACCGAGCGCTCACGCAATGTTCCTTCGATCCTGCCGGAACCGCTTCTCCCGATCTTACACTCGACCGACATGCGATCGCAAAATGAATGGGATTTTGCGATCACATGTCGGTCGAATGTAAGATCGGTAGAAGCGGTTCCGGCAGCATCGATGAACATCGCGTGAGCGCTCGGTCGAGTAAGTAAAATCTTATAGATGTATGGGCACCTTAACTCCTATATCTACCCCTGTATTGTTCAATGTTCCCTCCCCCTCATACCTAGTTTAAAATCTCTTCCAACCCCCTAGCCATCTTCTCACCCAAAACAGCTGCACCATCATCATTGATGTTCAGTCCATCTCTACTAAAGAGCCTGTAGCTACCTGAAGTCAGCCCAGTTCTCTAAAAACCCAAACTCCATCTCCTTACACCATCCTCTTGTATTAACACTCATAAGCCATTGCCTCACTAGCATACCACATAGCATGGCATGTGGCTAGCTTAGCAAGGTTTTGTATGAGGATTTGTTGTTTTGATACCCCTACATAAACAAATCTCTAGTTCATTGAAAATTACTTAAGCCTACTTAAGTATCTATTTTATTTATGTTTGTGTTGTTAGCGGAAATGATTTTATCACCTGACATATCATTGTCCTGGGAGAATATCTAGCATCTGGTTTTCCAGTACTTTTGTGAAAATATTGAGTCTATAAGTACAGTGTCTGACTGCCCACAGCCGATTCACAAAAAAAAAAAAACCCAGAGGAAACTACTAAAATTTAAATACAGAGCTAAAGGGAATGTAAGAAATGTATTATAATAAAAAATAGGAGTCAGGAGGAGTAAGACAGACATGTAAATTAGTGATATTAGAGATATGAAATGTTAGGTAGGCCCCTAAACTCTGCCTGGAGGGCCCCAACAGTCCAGTCTGACACTAAATAAGTATCTTTAGGTTCAGTAAATATAGTAACAATAATAAAATGTGGCAGGTAAGTAAAACCTCTTGGTCATATTGTATATATTGTAAGCTGAAGATAATTTGATGTAACCTTCATCCAAAAAAGGAGTGCTACCTGACTTAATGCCTCACAAGACAAGCCATCCTACACTGCAACTACCTGAACTCTTTATCTCTGGCGGCAATGTGTGACTGCTAAGATACTGCTACTCAACGCAAAATACTCTTGCTTTATTCAGCACTCCTGAATACATATTGCTAGATAGCAGAATTCAATGTTGTGATGATTAAAGGAACAGTCCATCACTAGAGGGCACTGTTGGGGTGTAAACATGTACTGTGGATTTTACTATAGGTGTGTCATAGATCAGTTTTCAGTAGCTGACAGCCATACACTAAGATAATAAACATTTTTCCTGCTTTAGAACTAATTGTAGCTGCACAACCTTATCAATGAGTACATTTGCTTTTTAAAGCAAAAGAAATGTTCAAATGCCACTTATTTTATAATAAGCCTGTTTTAATGTCAGAACTCTTAATTATTTTACCCACAGGAATGTGTTCTCTGTACTGACCAAAAATATTAGACAACAAAGCAGTTTAATTCAAATTGCTAACATTCTATATTCCCCTTGTATTGCTGCATTTTAAGCTGCCCTTTCTTTATGAATAAATAAAAGCATGGTTTATAAAATGGTCGATTTATAAGCCCAGCCATTACGCCATGGTTATAATCATCAGCTGGGTTCTTACATAGCAGTACTTGGTTTTATGATCTTAAAGCCTCTGATTGTCTTACTTGTAGACTTTGGAAATGTCCTGTATCAGTTACTACATGGAAATGTGTATCGCTCCGTGTCCATAACCAGTTGTCAGTGTTACGTAACTCTAGTCTATTATCACACAGGTGGTTTTTGGTCGCTTTTTAATCGGTTCCAGATGTTTTATAGCTAGCAAAACACATCAAGAGACCAATTAGAAAACAGGCATGAGAGTGCTGCATGCCGTCAGTGACACTTCACTTACAATGACTTTTATGTTGATTGTATTTGGTTTCAAAGAAATTAGACTGTTCTGAAAAATTATTACAGTTATTCTCTGAGTTAGCCAATGGCAATATCACCGTAAAATAACTTGAATTATATGATTAGTATGAATATATGATTCATGTAAACCCTACAGACAATGGTGGATATTATGTATGTGAAACATGCCAGGAAAATGGATGGTGTAACTGTGATCATCCAGAGAACAGATCCTTCAGCCAGACATATATTAAGGAGAACCAAACTCTTTAATCCCACTCTCTCCTATTAAAATATTAAAATATCCAAGATGAGGTCCTGAAATGCTAGGCCCTCACCACTAGGTCTTTGCAATGAGGCTGTTTGTCCATCGTCTAAGTCAGTGATCCTTAAACTATCGCTCTCCAGAAACTACAACTTGAAAACTACAACTCCCAGCATTCCTAGGCTTCCTTCTGTAATTGAGGAATGCTGGGAGATGTAGTTTTCAAACATCTGGAGAGCCGTAGTTTGAGGATCACTGGTCTTATTCAAGGACTCAACGAGACAAAAAGGGTAGGTATTTGCCAAATTGTTGAAGACCCACAGTCAGAAACTAGAGCATGTCCAACCTGCGGCCCACCAGATGTTTGAAAACTACAACTCCCAGCATTCCTTGGTTTCGTCTGCAATGGAGGAATGCTGGGAATTGTAGTTTTCAAACATCTGGAGGGCCACAGGCTGGACATCCCTGAACTAGAGGTTCAGGTCATCAACCTGGGAAATGGGGGAGAATGAGGAGCTGGGTAAAAATGAAGTCTGCAATAGTCAACCGTTTTATGCAAAGTCTGTTAAGATCACTGAAAAATCACATGTAGAAAGGCTGAATCATAATTAATGTTGTTTGAATACAACCAGCACAGAGGCTCAGTGGTTTAGCTGAGCTAAAGTCC
Organism: Hymenochirus boettgeri; assembly: GCA_019447015.1. Taxonomy (NCBI): domain Eukaryota; kingdom Metazoa; phylum Chordata; class Amphibia; order Anura; family Pipidae; genus Hymenochirus; species Hymenochirus boettgeri. The sequence goes on from CM033469.1 coordinate 377,842,692, forward strand.
TGAACTGATGCCTTGCAGTGCTGAAGTCCTGAGTTTGAATCCACCCTTGGCACATCTGCAAGGAGTTTGTATGTATGCCCTATGCTTGTGTGGGTTTCCTCCAGGCACTCTGATCAACCTCCACAATCATAAAGACATACTGATAGGTTGTATGTGAAAAGTAAATGTGCATAGATTGTAAGCTCTTTAGGGCAGGGCCTGATGTGAATGTATACATGTAATTGTAAAGCGCTCTGGAAGATGTTGTCACTATATAAATAATTATTAATAATAACCAGTTCAGCCATGCTTACTGTGTTTTAAAGAGTCCCCTGCAATCAGAATATTGTAACTTGTGGGAACAATGCTGGTAGCTGGAGATGTTACTAGATGTTACTTGTGGTATCAGTATATCTGAGTAGACAGACATGTTTTTCTTGCTACCAAAAGATTTACAATAACCTTCAGGACATAGGTCAGGTTTGTGAAAATACAAAGATTTAATGGAGAAAAAGAACTCTGTTTAGAAGCTTAATAAATACAAAACCAGCGGTCATGTTTTCTCAAGAGGCACGCCCAGAAAATAATCTTCCCTATAAACTATTTAGAGCTGGTTAAACTTGCTAGGCTAAATCTGACCTTTAGTCAGTTATTGTCCTACAGCAAGTATATGCAGGTAGAATGCTGGCCTACAAGACAGACTGGATTGTTACAGGGAAGGGTGCATAACAATGGAATGTTGAGGAATCTGTCACTATGGAGCCAGAACACTACAAAAATTTTTATAAAAATGTACATAAAAGATAATTGAGACAGAGGTCCTATATAAACAAGACTTCGAACTAGATGTAACAGTATCTACTTTACCTGATATTGGAATATATATGTTAAATACAAATTCATATTTATGTACTTAATATTTAGGACTTAAGTACTGTGATACATTTCCACACCATCTTTATTTAAAGGAGAACAATACATCCCCCCAGATTCCCCTATCACTCTAATCAAGTTGAGGACCTAAGCTGCTAGGTCCTCACACCTGGGTTCACCTGTAAACCATTGTCTGTTAGTGTGTTTAAGAGTGCAAGATGAACCTGTAAGTAAAACGAAAACTAGGTTGGGGGTGCTGCATATGACTATTATTTTAATTATGAGGCTGGAAGTACCCTTTAAGACTAACTAACTTTTCATGTCTGAGATCCCACAATGCAACAAATCCTTTTGCGAAATTTACAGCATTATAGGAATGCAGTCAGGTAAACCACGTCAGGTTAAGCTGTCAGGCTTGTTTGCTTAAGCTGGCTTAATCTATACAATCTATGTATGGGACACAGTTTGATCACTGGTTTGACACTGGTTTGATCATTTGATGAAAGGAATAAACATCCACAGGAAGGACAAATAACTTTTTTTAAATTACAGAGCTTTTGTGGAGGGCAGTTTGGGCATTGATAGGGTAAAGTGATACCCTAAAGTAATAGGGTTAGCACCCTATCAATATCCTATTCGACCAGCCGCACTCAAAGGTATATAATGCAAATACTTTATTATCAATCCACCAGGCTCATCTAGCCAGCAACGTTTTGGGATATCAGTCCCTTTTTTAAGCTAAGACAGACAGCCATGTTATAACATATTACATCACTTCCTTTTAAACACATGGGACCATAAAGGCCACTCCCAATATACTGATGTCATACATTAACCCTCTAGACCTTTTCACACATATAAAGACATACACTGTCCGAGTAAATTATTGTCAGAAAAATATATAGCACTGAAGTGCAAATGAGGACTATATAAAGGGTTCACAGAGATTCCTTTACAGATATAGATACAAATTGTAATCTTTATTAAGACCTGCGAGTGAGAGGGTCCCCAGTTTGTGGATCCATCAACCTCCTGCTTTTTATGATGAATTTATTGCTATTTATTTACCAGTCAGTGTGAGTTGCTGGAAAATAAACTGCAGGGTAACGAGCAGCTTTCAAAGTCTTATCAGGGACTTCCATATCCCATTTTTTTAAATTATTCTTTTCCTAGCAAAAGACAAAGATTAAAAAATGTACTTGGATATGTACTTGGATTCCCTGCTTATTCAGTGTTGGCGCACTGGTTAAGACACCAGCAAGGAGATTCAATAAAAGATCTTATTGTTTCAAATGGTGCTAATTTGGCCTCAACCAATCAGATCTTACTTCTTACTTAACATTTGAAAGCTAACATGTGATTGGTTAGGGCAAAATTAGGGCAAAATTAGCACCATACTTTCTTTTATTTTTGTGTCCATTATGTAGTAAAAGATTCTACATGTACCAGTGATCTAGTACAGTACAGTATATCTTTAAGTCAACAGGTAAGAGGTCTGCTTTAAGCAAGACAGAGTAAATGTACACGTTGCAGTTTCTATTCACCAGACTTAATTTTTTTTTTTGCTGAAATGTTAATATTCAGTTTCTTACATCCATGCTATCTGTGAAATACACTGCAAAAATTACTTTTCTTTTTGTATGTAAAGTAAAGGATTATATCATTGTTAAGACAGGAACATTGAATGTGTTTGAAAACAAAACTGAAATCCCTGTTCTGTGTCCCTGATCTCTGTGCTGTAATGTGATTGGCTGTAAGCTTCTAGGAAGCAAGGCTGCAACTTCCTTGTTTTGATCTGTTGAGCTCTACAGAGCATGTGCCTGTACACAGACACTTAACTGGGGGTTTACCCAGCTAAGGTGGATTGTGGTAGCTCACCCCTAGTACTCACAGGTTATTTTCATAAATCCCCCAATGACCACAGCAAAGGGAGAGGTGAGACACAGCTTGTTGTATGTTTGTGAATGTGCTCTGTCTATTGGGCAATGTTGTCTGGAGACTTTAGTTCTACTTTAATTTGCAGGAATTATAAAACCACTTTCTGTCAAGCTAAGCCACACTTTCTGTTAAGCTAAGCTGTAGATCATTGCCTCATTCTCAATAAATAAGTTATTAATAAAAAAAAAAAAGTGGATATCCCTAAATCTGGTTAACATACATTCCTTATACATTCCTTCTAAATGTGAAAAATTACAGTCACCAATGAATCATAAAATGAGAAAGGACAGCACCATAAAATTGCATGCAGGGTTGATCTTGCAATGGCCAGGGGGGAAATAACTGGGAGGAGGACAATGAAAAGCAAAAAACCAAACTGTAGTATATATATAATGAAATAGGATACTGGGCACTCCGAGGACTTAGCAACAGTTTATTCAAATATGCTGGGTCAGTTAAACCAACGCATTTCAGCCCGTTTTGGGCCGTCATCAGGGTTATATATTATTGGAAGCACCAAGGTCACAGAGTGGCTTTACACACAGTGTGAAGAGCACCATTCTATTTTGAGTGGCACTCCAGTGAAAATGTTTGGCCGACCAGCAATCCGATCGTAGGACCCGCAGATTGTACGATCAATTGTAGCATCTATGGCCACCACAAGGCACTTGATTGACAGCTGAAATGGGAGATGTTTTAGACTGGATATTTAAGAAATAGGGGACAGTGGAAAATGGGAAGAATTATAGTTTCCAGAAATGGGCGATTTAAAAAAATAATTTTGCAATGTACTGACTGTACATCTATTTAAACAGGAATCGGTCAGTGATCAGTTAAATAATATATCAGCTGATGCCCAGGAACTGCCCTAAACTTTTATTTAGTTAAAAGCATTTGCTTTGTATACACAGAATAAAAATTTGTTATGTTAAGTGTAAACTATGTAGAGTATGTGTGAGGGCCAATCACATGTTTGATATCAGAATCTAGCTAAATTATACCAGAATCCCCTATCAGTGTTCCCACTAAGGATGTCAATCCCGACAGATTGTTCACCACAAGCAAGTGGTCGGTTGCGGTAAAAGTGTCCGCTGCTAACAGTGCCACGACTAATAGAACTGCATGGTCGCCGACATACCCGATCGCCTCTTCGGGCAATTTGGACAAACAATCGCAAATACACATCAATTTTTTCCAGTCAAACTGACCACAAACATGGTAATCGTCCGGTGTGCGCCCAGCCTAAACCTTTATCTGATTGAAAATAAACATCTGCCTGTGTTCAGCAGTTCCTATAATTTATTGTATAAGATTTACCCTCCGAAATTATCCATCAAGGCTGAAAATTGACTTTCCTAGTGCCAGTACAAGCCACTGGAACATACTAGTGTGGTTAGTGACTTTCTCAGAGCCATGAACATTGAACTGGCTATGACTGTCAAACAGTGAATGAAGATAATGTGCTGCCTGTTCCAGACATAACTTACACCGAGACCGCATATGCATTTGTTCCTCACTGGATAAAGATGATAGAGTAATGCGGATTGGTACCACAGAGGGTACCACATATCGTGGAAGCAGTGAATATGTTACCTTGTCTCTACTTAAGCTGACCAACACAGGTACATTTTCCCAACACAATAGATTGGTAAACGCCAAACGTCATTCAATCGAATGACTTTAAAATCTTTTCCCTTTTATGCATATAAGCAATGGGAATCGAGTGTAGAATCAATCGAACGTGATCGGGAGTGTCAGAAATTTTCAGTAGATTGTTTCAAGTATTGAGGGTTTTTGAGAATTTTTTATGGGTTTTGCTACATATATTTACAAGCACACACATTAAGTTGATCCATGTATGGCTAAAGTCATTGGTACCCAACCCATGGCCTGTTTGGAAACAATTGTGGCCAATGGGTTGTTAGGGCTATGGAGGTCCTGGCGGAGTTAGGCAGTCAAGGGACAGGGCCTGGGAGGGCCGCTAGTATAGCCCCGAAGCCTGAGTGAGGTTGGGCACCAGGTTTTTTTTTTAACAGACCCCCGACTGGGAAATGCAATTGTGTTGGCTCAATTAACAGAAAAATCATCTTGAAATCCACCAAAACGGTGATTCTGCTTCTGAGAATCTATGGCCAACACGTATTGTCTGCACAGGGAAGGTATGCGGAGGGGGCCTAGCTTACTCTCAAAATTAAGACACATTTCAAAGCATTCGAACATTGATCCGAGTCGTACAGCCCCAGGCTCTGCCAGGACTTGTATTGGTGTTGTCAATCATGTGTCAGGTGAATAAATCTGTAAAGGACAAGGCTAACTGGTGGCATGTATAACATACAAAGAAAACAAAAGACTTTTCTAAGAATCAATTATCACAGCAACGTCTGAGCACCAGATACAAATTTCCATGACCCCAGGCATAGTCCTGAAACACCCTCACCCCCCCCCCCCAATTAAATTTACATTTGAAGAACTTAATGCGTGCTGTGTTCAATCTGTTGCCTTGGATGATTTAAATTTTAAGATCAGATCTACATATTATCTATTAAGGGAAATTGCTGAAATAACAATGGAAATGCTTCTTAAACCACCAAATGTCCTCTCGCCGTAGGAAGGCAAAAGCACAAACATTAAGCCTGCATATGCCAACTATTGACCTTGTTGTACTGATTCCTATGTTACAATTTTTAGAGGTTTGGCTCTTAATAACTCACATCTTAAACCTATATCCATGAACAGATCCATGTCAAGCAAAGAACTCCATCCTGGTAGACAAGGAAAATAACTCAGATCTCGACTCTGGAATTCTAGTGACCTCTTTTTAAAATAGTTTTAAAGCTGCAGTGTCTGTCGGTCACATTGCGTTTTATAAACCTCACGATCAGCCATAATTTACTGACACATCTTAATCTACTTTTTAATAGAGATGGCCAGAACTCGAGAAAGGTCCGCTCGAGGATCCGGATTTTCAAAAAAATTAGAAAATTCGAAAATCCGTGAGCGGACCCGTTAAAATGGAAAATATTCTCAAAATTACAAGATTTCTCGTATTTTCGAAAATTTTCGAAAACGGACTTTTTCGAAAATACGAGTATTCCCGTAATTTCGAACATTTTCGAAAATACGAGAAATCCGCGGTTCGAAAGTTCGGAAGGTGGAACCGCGAACGGCCATCCCTATTTTTTATCTAAAAAAATTGGATGAAAAAATGTTGGTTGTGGATTAAATCCTTCCCAATTTTATCTTAACCAAAGAAAAACAGTCTGTATCAGCATTTAGAAAAGGGATGAACAAGTTGTATCTGAGCTCCTAGATAGAGATGGACCCGAATCCAACCCTGTTACAAAGCAAATTTCACGGATTCGCCGGAACTCGTACTTTGCAGTTTTGCCATTTTTTGGATCTTCACGAACTGCGGAACTATTTTCAGGAAGCGCATGAAGTTTCCGGTACTGGACAGTGTTTTTTGTTTTTTTAAGATTTTGCCCATTAATATGTGTTCCCAGACCATTTGCCAGGTCCCTGAGCCATTTACAGTAAGATACCCTTGCTTTTTACACCCTTATTTTAGGCAGAAATTTTTTCGATTTGGCCAAACGAACGATCGATGTTGGTTGTGGCCGCCCGCTCCACAACAGCCAAATTTTCGGCCGATCGACCAAAAGTGCCGAGAATCGGACGGTCGGCCGAAAATATTGGCTGGTGTGTACCCAGCCTAATGGTTCTGCTCACGGATTTTCAGTTTTTTTCCAAAATCTGCGAAGCTACAGGCAGAAGAGATTTCAGTGAGTTCGGTCATCTCTACTTCTAGGATGGAAAATATCACATGTTGTAATGATGTAACAATTGTTATCATTCTGTACACTGTGATCTTTAAATAAATTATTATTATAAGATTATTATCTTTTCTTTACACAGCAGTTGCAATACAACATGTATTGTGATGATAACGTAATTAATCAACCACTTTCTGTAATTTGATTGTTAAATAACAAGCAATATTGTCAATTTATGACATGATTATCATTTATTGACCGCATTCACCAAGGGCATGTTCACATTATATATATAAAAGGACCCCCCAAAAAAACAAAGCACAAGCAAAGTCCTGAATGTGGGCATGGGAAGAGGTGACAAGGGTGGATGAGAGGAGGAGATCATTTGCAGAGAGAAGGTTGCATCTGGGACGTGTGGTGTAACAGCTCTGAGAAATATGGAGGGGCTGTGTTGGATAGTGCTTTATAGGATAGGGTAAGCAGCTTAAACTGAATGGGCAGCCAGTGGCGGGACTGACAGAGAGGAGAGGCATTAGAGAAGCGAGAAGAGAAATGAATGAGCCGGGCAGCAGAGTTGGGGATAGATTGAAGTGGTGCCAGGCGGTTGTTTGGTAAACCACACACGAGTGCATTGCAGTAGTCTAGCCGGGATATGATTAGGGCATGGACTAGGATTTTTGTAGCTTTTCGAGAGAAAGGGACCAGTGCGGGAGAGGTTTTTGAGTTGGAGCCGACAGGAGTTGGCAAGCAAATTTACATGGGGTAAATTTGATTTCAGCTTAGTTGTGCCAGCTGTAACTGAATTGAAACCATATTTCACCCAATGCTAATTCATAAAATACAACAGTTTAGAGAGAATGTTCTACAAATTTGCAGTACCTTAAACAAGTTGGTGGGCTGGTGGGCCAATAGGTTTCCAAATTGCATTTTTTCAGCCATCTTGTAACTTCCATAATTAAAAGTTGTAGTTAAGTTATAGATGCCATATTGACGGTTCTCCCAATGGATTGCTTTGACATATTTATGCATTTAAAAAAAAGTTCCCCCCAAGCTTTAGTTTCTGCGGAGCCACAAAATTGTAGGTAGTCGAGGATTGAGAGGGAGGTGAGTAGTGAAAAGCCATTTGTAGCTGTAGTACATCTCTCGAGACCTGGAGCCTGGCTGTCGTTTTCAGAAACAATTAATAAAGGAATCCATTAAGCTCTGATTATTGCTGCTAAAAAAAAAAAAAAAGGGAGAAGGTTAAGTTTCAATCCTTTGAAGTAACTGAGAATGATTCAGGCTCATTACAGAGATATAATCTACATTCATACATTATGTTAGTGATTCAAATATTGGGGACAGATTGAATTCCGTTAAATAGTCCATCTTTCCTGGGGCCTTTCTCATGGTTTTCTCAAGCTAACCCGAATGCTTGGCCAGACAATGGGATCGAGTTGGGTATTTAGAGATCTGACTATGCTGTAAATGAAGCCAACAAAAAAAAGAAGATGAAGAATGATTGAGCTTAAATAGCGACGCTGTATGGAAATGCCGTGTCCCTGTCATCACACAGTATGTAAAAGTAACTATGTGTATGGGCTTATGTACTACACCTGTCAAGCCAGGATCTAATTGTAACCCCTTAAAGTGCAATGGTCAGTCACCCATGTGGAAGTATCACAGTATGGGGATAAATCTAGAGTATTAAAAATTTCACAAATCGTTTTTTTTGTTGTTGTTTTTTTTTTAAAAAGGTAATGTCTGCTAAATTCTGTCACGCCAACGGCAGCCAATCAGATGAGAGATCTCATGCATCTACAATAATTACAGTGATCTAAGCAAGAATTTGATTGGTTTCCATAGCTGACAAATGAATACAGAAAGCATTAACTGCTGACAGCATTACAACTAAAATGCAAACTAGAAGGTGTTTCCATTGGAGATGATGGACCATTAAATGTCCTCAGGACAGTTGTAATGTCCATGGTACAGTTATAATTTGCATTGTGGTAACATTTAGTATATTACTGCCATGTTATTACAAATATGTCGTTGTTTTCCATTTGTACAAGGATATAGGAATTCCTAGAGCGGAACAATATTATATATATCGCAGATTAATCAATATACTGTGTTTATAGTTATTATGATATTTCTAAGCGATGAGCTAGTGGCACCTTTGTTATAAATAGGGCCACTATCCCGTCCCAACTCTGCCCCAGTCCAGTCTTAAAATTGCCCTATCCTTTCCGAACTCTGCCCAACATGCAGGGTTATTCAATAAAAGTTCTTATCGCTAAAATGGTGCTAATTTTGTCCCAACCAATCAGATCTTATTTAACATTTGAAAGCTAACAATCTGATTGGTTGGGGGCAAAATTAGCACCATTGTAATTGATAAGAACTTTTATTGAATAACCCTGTAAATCTCTAAAGTCCGACACATAACAAAATTTGTTATAAAAAAAACACGAAAGCTACATACAAAACAGACCAAGTTCAAATAGTACAACAAATTAATAAATAAACACAATGGCAAAATCGTTGTGTTCTAAGGAGAGCTAAGGTCTAAAACTTTTTTCCTGACTCATAGCTCCAAAGCTGCTGCTTAAAATAATATGTTACTTTACTAGGTTATTCTAACCAAACTATACCTGAGTGGCATAAACACACAGCAGTTCTTACACTTTTACCTCTTGGCTGTCTGGTCTCTCCTGGATGAAGTGTACTGATCGTGTCTGTCCCACCGAGAGAGAGATTAAGGAGTACAGAATTTACTCACTAATTCATGTATATCATAATAAGTTATAAATATGTGAAGGTCCATAGCAATGCAATAGATCTGTGTGTGAGAACTACTATAATAGGGGCTGTGCGTGAAGGTTCTCATTCATCCAAGTCATGGTATATCTGTTGTATTCAATTAGATCAACTGGACTTGAAGTTTAGTTCTTGAAGACGTTTCGCTAGTCATCCAACTGGCTTTCTAATTCAGAATGACTTGTAAAGAATCTGTGGCAATTATGTACCCTGGAAAATCCCAATTAGCATATCACAGCCAAGGTTAAGGGCGTGATTGGATAGTGGCTAATAGGTGTTATAGAAACGCCCAGAGTAAGGGTCAAAACAGCATTGTACATGGCAGTCGAAAGGCTTGGTTTCTTTATTTATGTGAAAATAAAGAAACCAAGCCACTCCATCTCATCTAGCAATATTCTCATTTCCTGCCTAACTGTTGATCCAGAGGAAGGCAAAAAAAACCCCAAATTTATGTTTTTTGCAGAAACTAGAGATGTTTGAAATTTTCGGAAAGTTCGAGTTTCGATTTTCAGAAATCATCTACTTCGTTTTTCGATTTTCGAAAATCGCCTACTTTCGATTTTTTTTAAAAATCCGGGTTCCGTGAAACTCGGGGTTCCGAAAGTTTCGGCGGGACTCTGAAACTGACCAGTGAACCTGCCATAACAACGTCCACTGTAAGACAGTTCCATAGCTTTACCGTTCTCACAGTGAAAAACCCTTTCGAACTTGCAGCCTAAAACTTTTTTCTTCAAGTCTTAAGGGATGTCCACGTGTCCTCTGACATGCTCTATTGGTGAACAATGCCCCAGATAGTTTATTGTATGGCCCGTTAATGTATTTAAACACAGTAATATAATCCCCACGCAAGCGCCTTTTCTCCAGCATACATAATTGTAGCTTTTACAATCTCTCTTAATATTCAAGCCCCCAATCCTCTTATTAATTTAGTTGCCCTTCTTGAACCGGTTCCATTTCAAAGATGTCCTTTTTGTAACACAGGATTGCACTGCATATTCCAAATGAGGCCTTACCAATGCTTTGTAAAGAGGAAGAATAACAATTTTCCTCCCTTGAATCCATACCTCTCTTTATACAAGACAATACCATGCTGGCTCTGGCTGTTGCCGCCTGGCACTGCTTGCTACCTTTAAGTTGTAATCCACCGAAACTCCAAGATCCCTTTCCAACAGGGATCGCTTAACAACAAAGCCATTTATAGTATAAGCAGCACAAGGATTTGTAAGTCCAAAATGCATCACCTTACATTTATCAACATTGAATCTCATCTGCAACTTAGCAGCCCAATGTGACAGTCTATCTAGATCCCCCTGAAACAATTGCACATCCTCTGCAGTTTTTAATGGTCGACAAAGTTTTGTCGTCAGCAAACACAGACACCTGCTGCCCATACCCCTCCAAATCATTAATAAATAGATTAAATAGAAGCGGCCCCAACACAGAACTGTGGCACCCACATTAGCACTTTAGTCCATAATGATGAAGCCCCATTTACAACTACTCTCTGCATCCTATCATTAACCAATTTCTATCCATGTACAAAAGATGATACCCCAGACCAACAGATCTTAGCTATACATTGGTCGTCTATGGGGGACTGTATCAAAAGCCTTACAAATCCAAGTAACTACATCATTGTTTCTGGGAGGAGGCTATATTTGTCATAGGAAAAAGGAGAAGATAGGGCACCCTGTGTGTTGCCCCCTTGTCTTGTTACATACAGCTCTCATCATTTCCAAAAAAGCCTTAAACTATGTGAATGATATTATACAGAAAATCTGGCTTTATGAAGTAAACAGTAAAGAATTCTGAATTAGTAGCCCACCAGGGTAGCACGCCCCGGCAACATTTAGGGGGCGCAGGGACAGAGGGGGACAGTGTCTAGTCTAGTCCTCCTGCAGGTGCCAGAGGAAATTCTTGCATGACTGCTTGTTATGCTCCCATACTTATCGAGTCACGGAATCTGCAGGACAGTCCCAGCTTTAAACCTACCGTATGTGATTTGGTAACTGTAGTGTGCACTGGAAATAGCCAAAAGGTGAACTAAATAAAATTGTTTTAAAAGATAGAAACCTATTATTGGAGATAGTCGTGTTTCCCACGCTTAATGTTTAACTAATTGTCAGGAATTTACAAATAGTCCTCAGTGTCAGGCTATTAAATGGACATGACCTTATAAAGCCTGGTGCACATGCTAGATCGTTGACATGACATTTCTCGAAAGATCCCCATACAGACAGACTGCTAATGTGGCGAGAGAACCAAGCACATCATTCCCGACATCGTTTAGAGATCCAGCAAGATGGAATTCTAAACAATGTCTGCACACTCAAAGGATTGTCAGCCAAAAGGTCATTTATGGCCGTAAAGGCTAACAATTATTTCTAGTTATGTGTACAAGGCTTAAAGGGAATCTACTCTGAAACAAAATGAAATGGCTTCTATAGTTGCTAGTGAGGTAGGCTGTACCATTCTACCTAGTCAGGGGGAGGACTGGCCCAGTAGGCCCCCGGACTGGTCTCAAATGAAAAATTTGGGCTGCCACAGAAGCTATTAGTAAGTTGCATGCTTGAAAGGCAAAGCGCACGCTTCTAGCTAAACATGGGCAAGGATACGGAAACATTCTCCTTCAGATAATTTACCAGTCAGCCCTCAAGTTCATTAGCTGTGTTAGTCACCCTCAAGTTCATAGCCAGTGGTAGTCAGCCCTACAGTTCATTAGCCAGTGTTTTCAGCTATCAAGATCATTAGACAGTGTTGTCTGTCCTCCAGTTCATAAGCCAGTGTCATCAGCCCCCTAGTTCATAGAACAGTATTGTCAGCCCTCTAGTTCATTAGCCAGTTTCTCAGCCCTCCAGTTGAATAGCAAAATTGCCAGCCCTCCATTTCATTACCCAATGTTAGTCAGCCCCCCAATTTTTATTCAGTTTTTCCAGCCCTCCAGTTCATTAGCTGGTGGGTTAGCCCTTCATTTCATTAGCAGTTGTTAGTCAGCCCTCCAGTTCATTAGCCAGTGTTGGCTAGCTCCCCAGTCATTAACAAGTGTTAGTCAGACCCCCCCGTTTCTTATTCAGTGTTTTTCAGCCCTCCAGTAATTAGTTGGTGTTAATCAGCTCTCTATTAGGAACAAACAAAACTTTGACTTGATTTAGTAAGTGTACCCGGGGGTGAGGTCTTAGCGATTTGGATCTCACCCCGGGTACTTGTAAGGGGTGGGGGAAGATTTTAGGACTACAATTGTCCTACAACCACATCACTATAGGAATATTGGTCTTAAAAATGAGTGTAACTTAAACAAAGTGTGGGGTGTTTAATATGTTGCAGTGTATTTGCCCCCCAGGCCAAAAGATCCCGGTCCTACCCTGCTAATGTTTAAACAGCTGTACTGTCTCTACCCACTATTTAAAAGCTGTACCATTCTACCCACTGTTTAACAGCCGTACCGTTCTACCCACTGTTTAACAGGTGTACCGTTCCTACCACAGTTTAACAGCTGTACTGTTCCCACTGTTTAACAGCTGTACCGTTCCTACCACTGTTAACAGGTGTACTGTTCCTATCCATGTTTAACAGCTGTACTGTTCTCCCCCTGTTTAACAGTTGTACTGTCCTATCACTGTTAACAGCGTACTGTTCCTATCCACTGTTAACAGCTGTACTGTCATCCCCTGTTTAACAGCTGTACTGTCCCTACCCACTGTTTAACAGCTGTACTGTTCCTATCCACTTTTAACAGGTGTACGTTCCTACCCACGTTTAACAGCTGTACTGTTTCTACCACTGTTTAACAGCTGTCTGTTCCATCCATGTTTAACAGCTGTACTTCCTATCCACTGTTTACAGCTGTACTGTTCCTATCCACTGTTTACAGCGTACTGTCCTATCCACTGTGTTAACAGCTGTACTGGTCATCCCCCTGTTTAACAGCTGTACTGTCCCTACCCACTGTTTAACAGTGTACTGTTCCTATCCACTGTTAACAGGTGTACCGTTCCTACCCACTGTTTAACAGCTGTACTGTTCCTATCCACTGTTTAACAGCTGTACTGTCCTATCCTGTTAAAAGCTGTACTGTTCATCCCCTGTTTAACAGGGTACTGTCCCTACCCACTGTTTAACAGCTGTACTGTTCCTACCACTGTTTAACAGGTGTCGTTCCTATCCACTGTTCAACAGCTGTACGTTCCTATCCACGTTTAACAGCTGTACTGTTCATCCCCTGTTTAACAGCTGTACTGTCCCTACCCACTGTTTAACAGCTGTACGTTCCTATCCACTGTTTAACAGGGTACTGTTCCTATCCACTGTTAACAGGTTACTGTTCTATCCACGTTCAACAGCTGTAATGTTCATCCCCCTGTTTAACAGCTGTACTATCCCTACCCAGTTTAACAGCTGTATGTTCCTATCCACTGTTTAACAGCTGTACTGTTCATCCCCCTGTTTAACAGCTGTACTGTCCCTACCCACTGTTTAACAGCTGTACTGTTCCTACCCACTGTTTAACAGCTGTACTGTTCATCCCCCTGTTTAACAGCTGTACTGTCCCTACCCACTGTTTAACAGCTGTACTGTTCCTACCCATTGTTTAACAGCTGTACTGTTCCTATCCACTGTTTAACAGCTGTACTGTTATCCCCCTGTTAAGCTGTACTGTCCCTACCCACTGTTTAACAGCTGTACTGTTCCTACCCACTGTTTCACAGCTGTACTGTCCTACCCACTGTTTAACAGCTGTACCTTTCCTACCCACGTTTAAAAGCTGTACCGTTCCTACCCACTGTTTAACAGCTGTACTGTTCTACCCACTGTTTAACAGCTGTACCGTCCCTACCACTGTTAACAGCTGTACTGTTCCACCACTGTTAACAGCTGTACCGTTCCTACCCACTGTTTAACAGCTGTACCGTCTCTCACCCTACCCAGTTTAACAGCTGTACTGTTTCTACCCACTGTTTAACAGCTGTACTGTCCTACCCACTGTTAACAGCTGTACTGTTCTACCCATGTTCAACAGCTGTACTGTTCTACCCACTGTTCAACAGCTGTACTGTTCCTACCACTGTTAACAGCTGTTACCGTTCCTACCCACTGTTAACAGCTGATGTTCCTACCCACTGTTTAACAGCTGTACTGTTCCTACCCACTGTTTAACAGCTGTACTGTTCCTACCCACTGTTCAACAGCTGTACTGTCCCTACCCACTGTTTAACAGCTGTACCGTCTCTACCCACTGTTAACAGCTGTACTGTCCCTACCCACTGTTTAACAGCTGTACTGTTCCTACCCACTGTTTCCCCACCTCTCTCTCTTACATAGTATGCATGCGTGCCTGTGTTAATGAAGGACAGTCACATTGGCAGAAGGAGGAGGAGTGGTGAAGCTGCCATGGATTAGAAGCATTTTTGACAGTGTCATTAATAGAACAATTTAAGAACGGGAGGTAGTAATGTAGTCGACCTAGCAATTTTACATCATATTATCTATTACCAGCAACCCCCCAATTCTTAAAAGAATCCATCAACCCTGCATCTTTCTCTCCTCACAAACCCCCCTCCCAGGTGCATCTCTCTCCTGCTGTCTCACGCACCAGCACCGCATGATCAACCCTCCTCGCATTGTGGAGTGTGCACGCAAGTAGGGGTTGTCTTCTCCATCAGTGTGGACAGTGGAAGGAGATTTGGTGACACGGCACTCAAGCTTCTGCATCTGTGGGCCGTATGATTTACATCTGTCTGCTAGTATATAGAATTCCCCCCACAACAACCCATTCCCCTAAACCTACCCATGATAAGTACTGAAAGGAGAGCTATAGCGTGTATAAAGTTTCTTTAAAAAAACAGTTAAATGAAAAGTATTTGGGACAGGGATATAGGCCTGGTTAACCCTACCTCCCAAAATTCTTTCTGTGAGGAGCACCAGTCACCCCTCCTGGTCTGGTCCAGCCCCCTCCCACAGTCTGGAACTCTTCCCATTCTGGCCAATGGAAAGGTGCGCTTCTTGCAAAGAGGTCTATGGGTCAGTCAGACCAACACTACGATTGCGACTTTGGAGGACTGGTATGGGGATCTTGGAAAAAATACGAGTGAGGACCTAGCGGTTTAGCTTCTCATCCTGGGTACTTTTAGGGGAGAGGGGAGGTTTAGGGGGTCAAAGTAGACTATAGTTCTACTTTAAGGTATGAAAAATAAAAAATAGCAGCCAGTCAACTTTCACAAGTAAATTCAATTGGGATTTGGACTATTTCATTTGAACTCAATCAATATGCCAAAATGTATCATTGTTCCAATAAACAATCTCACTAACCTGATTATTTTATTGTTCCTGCTATAAATATGCCAAATAGTTACAGATAAAGTTTATTTTCAGATGTGTCCGTTTCTCTGCCTCCACTAAATACCCAATCATGTTGTTTATTTAAATGAAAGGAACACGCTATGATCTATTGTGCGTCAGCGTACGTAGTTCAACTCGAAAACAAACAGGATCTTCTTGCTTCAATTCATAATAAAAATAGCAAATATTTCTCGTGTTTTAATAAAGAGCTGGAGATTCGGATATTCTGTTTATCTGTGTTATAAACAACATGGAACAATGGATAAAAAAACGCACACACTGGACTGCGGGGCGAAAAAAAAATTCATTTTAAATGGTTCGGTCTTTTAAACCAAAAATAAGTTTCTACCATTTTGAGTTTTCCAAATAGAGCCCCAAACCTTTGTTTTATTGTATGTGTCTGTGTACACACGTGTGTGTGGTATATTACCAAGAATATAGCAGATACCAGACCTGGTCTGTATAGGGAAATCGTCAAATGCTTATAAAAAAAAATCTTCCCAACCCTTTTGGCTTTGAAGTAGAACCTTGAATCAGTAAATGACTCATTCTAGTGAATAGAAATTGGTCATCAGGGTCATTTAAAAAGGAGACTGAGCCTATAAATCTCCTCTGTGTGTAGGAAAGGACAAGCAAAGTGTGAACTCTTTTTTTTATTTCCCCCAAAGGAAGCAAGCAAAGGGGCGATAAATGGTTGGGGAAGTTCTTTGAGGTTGTCAGGGGTTAAGAAAAGGAAGCTAATGATGTCTATGTCTCCCACCCTCCCTGCAGTATATACAGTGATCAGCTTTAACAGGGCAGTCTGCAGCACAGCAAAGAAAAAAAAAAGAGAAAAAAGTTAGCAGGCAACAATCTCAAGGTGGCTCTCAAGCACTTCCCTCTGCCAACATAGGGGAATGAACAGAAAATAATTCTAAACGAGGAAACAAGTCTTTAAAAAAAGGGGGGGTCCCTGGTGGGGATTGGTTGGATGAGGCAGAGGGTGAGGACAGGAGTATCCTTAGCTTTGCTGGTGGGCAGCCCAGTTGAGAGAGGAGTGTTTAGCTGCAATTAGTAGGATTCAGATCAGTGGAAGGGATCAGTGATCTCCAGAGCTTCCAAAGAAGAATTAAGCCTCCCTCCCTCCCTTGGAACTCCTCTTTTACTCTTTAGGTTTCATATATCCACCGCTGCTTGACCCTTGCAGCCAGCTGCCCACCACAGAGACATCCCCACCTAATCACTGACATTTACACTCTAGCTTCCAACCTGTTTACAGCAAAAGGACATTTCTGTTCAGTCTTCAAAGCTTAAACTGCTCTTCCCCAGGCTGACAATTAGTTGAGAAAAAAAAAGGATTTTTTACATCCAGGCAAAGAAAAGGGAGGAGGAGGAGGGTAGAGACTTGGTGGGGAGTTGAACATGTCCCTGTGTGTTTGTTAATGGGCTGCAGGACTGAGTAAAGGAGCTGAGCTGCTTGGAAAAGTAACAAGGGGGATCTAGACATTGGGGATCCATCAACTGAATAGTCCCCCTTTTTCTGGAGATACAACAGGACTACTGTGGACATGCATGGTCCTTAGAAGTGGCTTTCTTTTCAAGTTATGGATGTTGGTTCATTGTTCTCTACAGGAGATACGAAAGTCCTGGGGATCAGTGGACAGGAACTCTCACTTTGCCCATCACAAGGGGTCATCCTTCCAGTATGTTTCTTTTCATGAGGCATTTGCTGATGCCGAAAGCCTCAGTACAATGTGGAAATGGATACTGACACATAGTGCCCCAGGCTTTTCCCACCTGCCTTGCTCCTTGTGGCTTTTCTTCTTGGTTTACTGCTTGTCCTTCACCTGCAATGAGGCCAGGAGCAGGGTCTGGCTGCGCTCCTCAGAGGTGTCCACCAACTCTTCCTCTGGGAGACACGTGCGGAGCTATAACCACCTCCTGGGAGACGTGCGGAGCAGGAAACTCTTCTCATTCAACGAGTACTTTCTTAAAATCGATGGGGATGGAAGGGTCAGTGGGACCAAGAAGAAAGATTGTCCTTACAGTGAGTATCAAGGTCTGATCCAGGTGTGGTGGGGCTAAGCAGTAGTTTCTGGCTAGTGGAGGAGAATCTGGACATTGATGGGTTATACTGGGTGACTTGTAAACTATCATCTAGTGTGACCTCACACTAGGGTCCATTGTACCACCCAGAGAGTCCTGGGAACTGGGATTCTGCCTATGGAATGGGGTTTGACATCCAGAATGTAAAGTGTTGGTAGAAGCCTGGTATTAGAGTTAATAGCCTCCACTGCATTGTGTAAGGGAACATGAGCACTGTGGGTGTGGGAGGTATCTGTGAACTAAATGCAAATCCCACTGTGTATCTGGTAGTGACATTCACCTTACTGTACATGTTATTGGTTAATGTAAACCAAGGGGTCACCTGCCACTCTTTGTTACAGAACATGCTCCAGTATCTCCAAAAAGAATCCGGGAGTCATAGATATAAATGTATAAGTCCCAGTTTGCAGATTAAATGGAATTGCAAATGAGGGTCTTGTGGTTTTCCTGTGATTACACTGTGTGTGTTATATAACACCATGTAAGGGGTTCATTCCTATTGGAAATGTGCAAAGTATGAAGTTAAATGTGTCGTGCAAGGGATTCTGCAGTAGCTTTGTGCCTTAACGGAACCTCATGTGATAGTGTCCTTGTGCAGATGCATTCACTAAAGTGTAACTCAAGGCTATTGTGGTTTTGTCTGCAAAGAGTTACAGTTCAGCATTTATGGTAGAATTGATAAATAGAGAATTGATAAAAAGTCATTGGATACTGAACTCTTCCATTTATGTAACACAACAGACTTTTATTTAATGCAATCCTTTTTCTTTAAGGAAACAGTGGTGTGTTTTTGTCTTTATGTGTGTGCTTGAGTGAAGGGTTAATTAACTGGCAAATGACTTAGTGGTCCAGTGATGGTCCGACATGTAGCTCCTGCCTGCAGTCTGGCTCACACAGTCCTTGTATTATGGGACAAACTGAAACCTTATGGAGGGATGGAACATAAAGTTACTGAAATTATTGTATCACTGTATGGAGTGGGTCCCTTTAATGTTAGAGTGTTAGAAAGCAACAGGATCATTATAAAATACCAATATATTGGGCACTGCTGTACATGTGAACAGTAAGTGTAGACTCACTATTAGCAAATGTTTGCACAGACCAGCAAGTGTCAACTCACAATTAGTGACAGTGTTTGCACAGAATAGTGCTCACAATCAGTGGTAGTGATTGCACAAAATAGAGAGTGTAGACTCCCAGTTAGTGACAAGTGACAGTGTTTGCATAGACCAGTTACGTTTAGCCTTACAATAAGTGACAGTGTTTGCACAGAATGGTAAGTGTAGACTCATAATAAGTGACAAATGACAGTGTTTGCATGGAGTGGTTAAGTTAAGACTCACAATAAGTGAAAGTGTTTGTATAGAATGGTGAGTGTAGACTCACAATAAGTGACATTGTTAGAATGGACTGGATAAGTTGAGACTAACAATAAGTGACAGTGTTTGCACAGACAAGTTAAGTGTAGATTCACAAAAAGTGACAGTGTTTGCATGGAGCGGTTACGTTTAGACTCACAATAAGTGACAGTGTTTGTATAGAAGGGTGAGAGTAGACTCACAATAAGTGACAAGTGACATTGCATGGAGTGGTTAAGTTTAGACTCACAGTAAGTGACATTGTTTACATAGAACAGTGAGTGTAGACTCACAATTAGTGACATCATTCTCATGGAACTGTTAAGTGTAGACTCACAATAAGTGACAGTCTTTGCACATAATGGAGTGTGACAGTGTTGGCATGGACCGGTAAAGACTTACAATAAGTGACAGTGTTTGTATAGAAGGGTGAGAGTAGACTCACAATAAGTGACAAGTGACTTTGCATGGAGTGGTTAAGTTTAGACACACAGTAAGTGACATTGTTTACATAGAACAGTGAGTGTAGACTCACAATTAGTGACATCATTCTCATGGAACAGTTAAGTGTAGACTCACAATAAGTGACAGTCTTTGCACATAATGGAGTGTAACAGTGTTTGCATGGACCCGTAAAGACTTACAATAAGTGACAGTGTTTGCACAGAACATTGATTGTAGAGTTACAAAAAGTGAAATTGTTTGCACAGACCAGTGAGTGTAGACTCACAATAAGTGACAGTGTTTTACATTGACTGTTCACCTACAATGATACTGTAATAGATGTGCCTGATCCAGGGATTTACCATTGGATCCCAGCCTTAGTTGGCCTATTTCTTAAATAAGGTTGTAATTATACATGCAGACGATCAGTAACTGTCAGATTTTCCTGTGTTAACAGCTCTCGTTTATTAGAGGATGATGGGTCTTGTAGTTTAGACATTTCAGACAACTTTAATTTTGACATCTAGACCCCAGTGACTGATGCTTTTACATTAGATACATGGACACACCAGGTTAATACTTACTCTCTTCTATGCTGCCAAGAAGCTGTGAGACATGTTAGTGCTGCTAAGAACCAGTAGCTGATTTGCCCTAGTTGTTATTGATTCTCTCAGCATCCAATGGTACAAATAGAAATAAACAGCTGGTTTGATCAACATATTGAAAGTATATACTGTACCTATACTGTGTCTCTATATTGTGCAATAGGGCCACATTCCTTGGTGGCTAATAACCAGTGATTGGTACTATCCATTGTTGTACCAAGCCATTAGCCAAGGGAATCCATTCTGTGTTCTAGAATGGCAAATCATCCTGTTTCATTGGTTGTTGTTAAACTGCAATGTTAAGGTCCTGCACAGACTTTTGTTTGTCTGAATTCTGGGTGTTTTAAGTGAAAGGAATTCAGGATGACCTGCAATTGAGAGAGACTTTTTTTTTACACAAATAAAAAGAAAAAACCTAGATTAGTTATTACTTAATGCTGTAGACATTGTGGATTGGAATTTTTAACTGTTTAAATCAGGGTAGACCAAATTTCAGCCTTCCAGCTATTGATGAACTAAAACTCCCATCACCACCCCTACAGCTAAACAGATTCTCTTATTTGAGCCCCTGGCTCTCCTGCTATTCTCACGAAAGCAGGCAGCACACGTGAAGAAGGTCTGGGGTTAATGGCTCTATGGTTGTGTAATTTTTCTCATATTTATTTTCCTTGAAGGAGTTAGACAAAAAAAAGACAGGAATTGGGAAGGAAATATGTCTGCCTTGTCTCAAATACACTATATGGAATGTTCTCAATTTTTATACTGGAATTGCTTTATATATATATATTTCCCCAGCAGAGGTTTCGGGATTCCTAAGATGACCTAATGTCTTCTCCTGTTGAGTAATTAGAGTTGCAGCCAGGCTTGCTAAGAGCCTTACCCTACTGTGCTACCTAATATACCCAATACCTATTTAAGCCATGTGTCTCCAGAGAACTGAAAAGCGAACGTACCACTTCAGGTAGAAGGGAAATGTCATCGGCATGCAGAAAGCAGATGGTTTTAAACAGTCCCAGATCCTCCTACAGAAACAAAATCTCTTTAGAGAGCAATGAGCTTAATCTGTAGTTATAGGGACAGTAGAACTACAGTGTTGTATCGAGCTAGAGACATTTCAGGAATTACAAACTACAAATGATTTGACAATAGATATTGAGGGCTTGGTGTGCACTATATCTAAAGGCATTGTAAAATGTAGCACAGCATATTCTATTGTTTTGGCACAAATGTGATAATTTCTTGCTGGATAATATGTTGAAATTTAAAAAGTCTCCTAAAGGGGGCGCCCATTAAAGTCATTTAATATAGAAGCCAAACTAAGTAATGAATCATTAATAACTCATTAACCAAACCAAGATGTAACTCCTGAAGAATATACATCAAAATCAACTAAAATTCCAAACATATATCCTATCCGAAGATTTAGAGGGATACAGACGTCCATAAATACCTTCTTAAAAATATATATTTTTTCCTTTTTTTTTTTTAAAGTTTTACATCATAAGAGATTTTAAAATAAAAGCTGTTTTTTTCCCGACATCTTGTAGCCAATACTCTCTGGTTAAATCTATGATAGTCCATTCCAGCCAGCAGAGCTATATATGAAAATAAGACTCTATGGTATTTTAGGTATTGATATTGATTTTGTAGAATGTTTGGAGAAGTTCTCCCGGCAGTGTGGGGAGAGTGGGGGAGGAGCAGTGAAACTGTCAACTGGAACGAGCGACATTTTGACAGCTTGTCGCTCGCCTACTATTATGTTTTACTATGCATGTTCCCTCCTACATCCCTTTTCCAGCAGTATTTTCTAGTAGGTAACCACCTAGTGTATTCCTGATGTTTCCCTGTAGGAGTTGTACCCGGTGTTCCTTGTTTAATACGTTTATTCATCCTAATACAATCAAACAATATCCAATACTTCCATCGGACATTCCACTCGGACATTCCACTCGGAATGGATAAAGCTAGCCACACAACTGTTAGATATTCATAAGGTCTGATCATTGCGTCTAAATAATATCTAAGAAATGGCCCATTCATTTGCGTGGGTTATCACGTGGTAAAAATTCTAGTGTATGGTCATTTCTGAGTATGGGCAGAATATATTGTTGTCACTACTTTTATTCTTCATCCTTTTTGTCTTTTACTTTGGGTCTAGCTGGTCCAGGAGTCGCCCTCCCACCCGTGACCAAACAAACATTACTCAATCTTTCCACTGACCACAACACAGAGGTTCATTTTCCAGATGTCTCATTCTTATGTCACCGCTAAGGGCTTAATCCAACACACAGTCATTTGAACCCACCCCTGACCAATGCTGGTAGCTCTGGGTAATGCTTTCATAGCCCAGACAGTGATTGGTTGCATTCTAATGACTTTGATAGGGGCTAATTATTTTGTGTCTAAAATTAAAATGGGGATCCTGCAAGTCAAAATGTCACATGGGAGATTATGTTTTTGTGATAAATGTGCAATCGCTTAATAATAATAATAAATCTTTTAAGATGTCAGAAGTTTTTGCATTCTGCAACCAAGGCATGCTGGGAGTTGTCGTCTTCAAACATCTGAAGGGCTGCAAGTTGGACAGCCCTGCCATGACTCCATAAAAACAATGCCGTGTTCTCCTTTGATGGGGCGGTGATGTAATGCCACCACTGGGGAACCGAAGTCACCCTGGGAAGCTTGGATGTTAACATTCTTTTTATTTAGGAAGTGGTTTGCTCTGTTCCTTCAAAATTAAAATATTTTTAAGATCAAATTCTGGTTTTGATTATTAACAAGTCAATTCCAACTTCTTAAAGCAATAAAATAAAAACATAATTTTCCATGTCTGGGTATTTCTAATGGCCATGCAGAAAGCTGTTCATCAACCACATATTTCCACATGTACTAAAGTGATGGTAAATATAAACCGTTTACCGCTGTGACAGGACTGGTCAAGCTAAAGGTCCCCAGGCAATGTTGAACTACAGGTTTTGCTGGACAATAATTGTTGTATTTAGTGTAAAGTATTCCATCAGGTAATATAATAGACAAACCTTGCTTTTGAAAACCAATTTCTTATTGGTTGTTTTGGATTAGAGAGGACTCATTGGCCAAAAATGTTCCTCTATAATAGAGAGTTTGACATACAGAATCAGGCTTATTTTGCCTGAGCTGTTGTAAGACATGTCCACTCTTAAAACAAAAAAACTGCCTATATATTCCGTTATCTACCCTAAACCCCAACTGATATATTCAGCA
The DNA here is from genome assembly GCA_019447015.1 of Hymenochirus boettgeri. Taxonomy (NCBI): domain Eukaryota; kingdom Metazoa; phylum Chordata; class Amphibia; order Anura; family Pipidae; genus Hymenochirus; species Hymenochirus boettgeri. The sequence continues at coordinate 377,866,128 of CM033469.1, forward strand.
CATTGTTAGATGTATTACTAACCAGATTTTGCCTCCATTCTGGTAGGGTAAGTTGTATCCTTTCTCCATGCAGTCAATCAAAGTTGTGACTGCTGACATCACAACCAATGATTTCCTGCTAATTCCCCTGCTGCCTCCTTTGCACATGATCAAGCTAATAAAAAGCTCTGTGTGCCAAGGAAGGAGGCAGATACCTTTTCTATAATGGTTAGAGATGCGTGTAATAAACTGGTAAAAATATCAGTGGGGGTTGCTGGCAGATAATTGATCACCAATTTTTTGTCTTAAAGGACAACTCCACCCTCATAAGGTTTTTAGAAAGAATGGCCTCTTTAAAATATGTTGATATATCATAGTTTGTCCTATGAATTCATTACTGTATGCCTGCTATGCTTCTGGATGTCTCATGGAAACTGAGCAATTTAGAAACCTGTACTGAGCCTGCTCTGAGCCTGGGCATGCTCAGAAGAGGCAGACAGGGGATTAACATTCAGTCATTGGCTGTGATGTCAACTGTCAAATCCATAACTTCCAGAACCAGGAAACAGAAACGGGAAACAGGACATTGTGCAGGATTTCAGGTTAGACTTATATATTTCACATTTCAAACTATTACCATTTAGGGTTTTGGGGGAAGATTTACCTGTATGTAAGTTTACAGTTTAGGGCTGGACTTGCCCTTTAAGGGTGGAAATACACTTTAATTGTACTCAACCAATCAGATGATTCTTTAACTGGTCAGCTACATTTAGAAAACATTATAAAACAAGAACATGGAAAATGTTGCATTTCATATTAAATAACCCCTTTGGACTGACTGACATACCAGTCTCATGGGTTGGGTAACTTGCTTTTAGATTATGTTCTACATTATTGTAGCATGGGAAGCACCAATATCTGACTTAATAGAATGTTTGTTGGGTTTGTCAATTTGCCAGTAATAGACTGTAGCTTCCAAATGGAGAAAGAAAACACCCATCACCCTTAAATAAGACTTTACACTGGAGCCACATGGTCTACTCTTCCATAGGATTTAAAGGAATGTAAAGTTATGTAAAGGAGCAACACCGACAATGAATGACAGTGAAAATTTATATCAAAATTAATATTAAAGATTTATAATAAGAGACTGTTTACCTTCTCTTTTACCCATCTTTCTTCATGCCTGGGAAAATTCTCTGCTATGGCTAAATTGGAATCTGGCACATATAGAAGTGAATGAGGCTCAAATACATGCTGAATCATCATCGACTAAATCAGCCACCGAACATTTGCTTAGGCCAACAATCTAGCATGTGTACTGGCCTATATAGACAGGATAGGACAGGATTCTGCTTGTCTAATGATCAGTCCTAATGATCTTTGTCTTACACGTGTTCATAGTTTAACACCCCATCTGCTGAGGACTATAATTTCATATTCAGATCATGGTTTAGTCCAGGTCCATATGTACCTGGGAATAAGCCAACCACCTTCCCAACAGTCCCTTCTATCTCTACCATATGTGCCCATGTACACATGGAACTGAAGGCGGGGTGGATAAGTGCTGTCGGAGAGCTGACAGACTATACAGACAAAGCTTACTGTAAATATATATTAGCTAGTGACTTTTGATAGGAATCCACGTGAACAATTAAAGTTCAAGGTCCTATTGTATTGTTTTCAGCACACACAGTACTTATCCAGCATCAATAGTGCCAGCTACCACCGATTTAATAAAGTAAAGGGGAGCTAAAGCCCTAAACGACCATCTGTCTTTTAAAGAACTCAGGGTGAAGACCTTAATGCTAGGTCTGGGTTTACCTTAGATTAGGCAAGATGAATTTTAACTCCAAGTCCACTTCCCCTTCCCATGGATTTGCCATCTACTGGAGGACGTACATATTCCAACACCTTCCCATTGTTTGGCCCATTTTTTGATTTAAGAGGGTGGGTCAGTGTTGACCAGGAAGCCACAATTTCATCAATCAAGTTTGGAGTTTTAGTTACCCTTTAATAATATTCAAATACTTTATTTTTATTCAGATTATTACAATAAATACCAATGTATGTGTATGCTATTGAGCATGTTGCTGGAAATCTGTCATCTGTGTTTATTGAAATGATCTGGATGTAATAAAGATTTTAGCGTGTTACCTAAATATGAACCAGTTTGGGTCTGAACCATATGAAGATATTGTTAGTGGTTTGCAAAAAGGAAAGGAAGAAAATAGCTACATTAATTAGAAAATCCACAAGCTGCAAGGAGACAGAATTGTCCACATAATATCCTATGCATGAAATGAAAGGATTTCTACTCTGTATAAAAAGACGAAATATGATAATTGTGTACAGTATATACATTATTATAATAGTATAATCGTATACACGTGTACACAGTAAGGGTGCATGTGTGTATAATAAATACACAAGCTTTTCCCACTGTGACAAATGACACAGAGCTGGATATGAGATGAGCTGTTTATAGCTGCCCTGGGATGCAATTTCCACTTCCACCTTCTCTGTCTCTCTACGCAACTGAGCAGGAAGGGACTGGAGAGGCTTGTGGTGGACAGCTGGACCCTCTAACTGCTGAAATACACCCCACGCAGCTTCCCTGTCAACACGGGAAACTATTTACAAATGGATGGCTGATTTTAACAAACTGTCCTTTAATGCAGGGTGCATCCCCTTTAAAGACAACTGTATGACGGAAACACAAATGTGTATTAGAAACAGATAACCCAAGCCATACAGGTATTTTTTGCTATAGCCTTTTTGCAGGACTGCTACAAAGTAGCTATCAAGATGGCTAAACAGTGAACACCCATTAGATGTTACAGTTCATTCGACATTCAAATAGAATGTCTGCCTCAGTGGTCCTCACCTGTCAACGTGCCTGGACAGACACCACTTTACAGTCAATATTAAGCCTGTGATCCTGCTGGGCAGTTGTCCACAACATTGTAGGAATGTCAGGAGGTACACTGCAGTCTACGGCATCTCCGTTGCTTCTCTGATAGGTTGTTCAATGTAAAGGTGGGGGGTTGATGACTCCTGCACTTCCCCCTTAGGAGTCATCAGTAAGTGGTTGATATTATCCTAATGACCATAACGTTCTCTGCTTTAAAGTATCCCATAGCTGTTGGTATTAGTATTGTTAGTGTAGATGTTTTTATTTGGGCAAAGACAAATTTGTCCAGGATATCAGCAATTCGGGCTTGTTACTACAGTGTCATAACCTGCTAGTACAGAGGCAGTTATGACCTTCACTGAGGAAGTGCTGCTTCTTTTATGACATCTCCTAAACACACCCCCAAATCTGATTGGCCTACAATAAAGATAAAATCTGAGTGAACCAAAGCTAGGTGGCTTCAGCTCAAACATTTATGTATCTATATAGATATGTTTTGTCAATATAAAGAGTTTACTGGTTGACAGTCAATTTATTATGTCATAATATAATAATGTATATTTATGTTTCTTAAAGGAACAGTAAATCAAGATAGGAGAAAACATTATTTTTTTGCCTTGTTGGCTATGGTTAGACTTTAATTGGCACATCCCTATTTAGGCCTTCAGATTTATCAATGATAAGCCCCCCATCAACTCCCTGGGGCTGGGGGTTGATGGGGATGGTAAATATTGGAGGATCTCCTGAAGCTTACTGGCAAAGAGATTGGATCCCTCTGGCCTCGGCTAGAAGATTGAACAGGGAAAATTGTCTCAACCCCCACCTATGGTGGTTAAAGGGATATTATGAAATAGTGGCTCCATACTATGAATGACTCCAGGGCATTAACTGTTTATTATTAATCTTGATTTTTTATGGATATTTGAATAAATTTGTTATATTTTGCATTTCATGTGCTTGTGAGTGTTGTCTTTAGCTGAGGCCCTTGTATATTACCACAATCGAATTGGATTGGGGCCTCATTCACAGGTATTGCTGCGAGTGATACATAGGGGGTCCCTTTCTGGGGGTCCTTTCTCTTTCGGTAGTTTTCTACAGTAATGGAGATCTATATCAACTTGTGATAAACCCAATGTATAATGATTAACCCATGATGTATAAATGTCTTCTCGCTTGGTGGGATATAGGTAACTAGTCAGCAACCAAACATTTTTCCTGCCGGGGAAGGGTTAAAGCTGGGAGTAAACATTGTCGAGACTGATAATACGTTAACAAATATTTACATTCATTTTTTTTTTTCTCAGCTGTTTTCTATTGCTGCAACCTGCCCTGGGTCTTACACACACACACAGTACTTGCAGTAATTGTCATGTGGAATTTGTTTGCCTTTTCTTTAATCAAGTCAATAAACCCAAGTGGCTTTGATGTCAGCCTTGTTATGCTACTGTTCCTATTTGTTCATCTCTGGTCGGCTATTACATCTCTGTTTGTTTGTGTCTGATCATAGCAGGGTTGGTGCGCTAGTTTGCAGTGCAATAGAAACTATGCAGCCTGTGCCTTGTCATCTGACTATGAAACAAAGAGCAGGGATGTCCTGCCTGGGGTCCTGCAGAAGTTTTCTAACTACAACTCCCAGCATTCTCTCCAATGCGTGGAGAACCGCTATCGCTCCTTTTTGCACCAGTCAGCCAGAGCCGGTAGCTCTCCATACATTGCGAATAGGTTAACCCATTTCACATCTTTAATGCGGGATATCTGCTGGTGTTAAAAAGCTGCTATCGGCTCAGTATATTGGTTACGGCAGTTGCATGATCCTCTTTTTGCACACATCAGAAACCACTGTTATTACAGTCTTAAAGCCACGTTAACCCTTGGTGCATTGGCAGAAAGGGGTTAACACGGCTTTAAGACTGTAATAGCCAATAGCGTCCCTGTATACATTGCCCCTTTTATATTTAGACGTTATATTAGACCTTTCCTAGTTCGTATGTATAATGTCACATAGTTATGATCTCTCATTTACATATAGTATTAAAAATGATCATTTCAGGGGGAGACTTATTTTGATTGGCTAGCTACATAATAAATCATGGGTAGCAAAATCAGCAACAAGAAATATGGTAAACAGGAGTACAACATGCTAATTATGTTGTTTCCTGGTCAGTGGAATTTGGCCAGCTCTGGCTTTGGGGGGATTAGTATTAATGTGCTTGGGTGGAACTGCCATACTAATTGCTCTCTCTAATTATCATAAGGAAATGTACAGATGTGTCTGTATAGAAGTCTAAGTGGACATCAGCTTGTATTATATGTACATACTGATTTTTTTGTTTTTATTGTCATGTTTTGCTGGTCTAGCAATGTCTGTTTTAACATGGTAAGCAATATGGCAGTTCCCATCTATTTCTAAATAGAATATATAGAGAGCTCTTATGTTTGCAGATCATCTATTAGAAAAAAGAAGAGACGTCAGAGTATCAGAAATCCTTTTTTATTTTGTATGAAAACTGGTTCTAAAGTGCGATTTGATAGAATCTAAAATGATTTTGTCTTATGGTGAATAAGATCTGGGAAGGCTGAAGTATGTCAGTCTGTTCTAATTTGTATTTAATGAACATCTGTGTCAAAGTATATGTTGTGCAATTCGTCATTCCAGATGTGGTTGTGCAATCAAGTGCCCATAGTTTCCCTTCCATATGGATTCTCTGAATATCTAAGATCATTGTATCATTAGGATATTGTCTACGAGCTGCCTAATTACATGGGGACATGCTTTAGCCATGCCCATAGGCTAAGGTAGTTAGTTAGCCCACCAAAGGGTAAATTGCAGTCAATTAGGTTGTTTAAACTCCAGTGAGAGACGTATGAGATGTGTATATGTAGATATATACAGTATATAGTGTGAGATGTGTTTTATTTGGTTTATGGGGTTTTTCGGAGAGACGGTGTAGAGAGAGTATAGCCACAGCGCACCACGAGAGAAGTGGAGAGAGCGAACAGATACACCTCGCACACTATAGAGCGTATATCTACATATACACATCTCACACTCATAACTGTATATATCTACATATACACATCTCCACACTATATACTGTATTATACATATACACACCACACTATATACTGTATATCATATACACATACACACTATAGACTGTATATATCTACAGATCACATCTCACACTATATACTGGTATATGTATCTACATTGATACACACACTCACACTATATGATGAATATCTACATAAACACAGATCACACTATATACGGTTGGAGGATAGCGAAAGGACCAACGCACACGAGGGAGGATATAGTACAGAGACAAACAGCGCACACGAGAGCCTTCGGACGTAGAGAGCGACAGAGACACACCGCACAACGGAGACGTATAGCGACAGATGACACAGCCGCACACTAGAGAGCACGGGAGAGAGCGACAGAGACACACCGCGCACACGACGAGACGGGGAGAGACGACGAACAACCACACCGAGCGAGAGACCGGCGCGCACCGAGAGGCGGAGAGAGGAGACACAGCTCACACCGGAGAGACGGAGAGAGCGACAGAGACAACCGCCCACTAGAGGACGGAGAGAGGCAGATGACACATCTCACACTCTAGACTGTAGATATCGACATATACACACCGCAACACGATTGAGGACGGGAGTTAGAGATAAGCAGTACACCACTCACACGATATCCTGTATTAGCTACATATACACACCCCACACGCTATCCTGTAGCATCTACATATACACACTCACACTATATACCTGTATATAGATCACATATAAACAGCTCAACGATATACGTAGTATATATGCTACATAGACACATCTCAACCGATATACGGGAGGGGGAGAGGACATAGACACAGAGCACACAGAGAAGGAGAGAGCGACAAGAGACACATAGCACACAGAGAAGGAGAGAGACCGAGAGAGACACAGACTCACACGAGAGCGGGATATACGGACATCGACACAGCCACACGAGAGACTGGAGAGCGCGACAGAGAACATAGCACATAGAGTACTGGAGATAGTCTAGAGATACACCATCTCACACTATAGACTGTATATATCTACATAGACACACCTCACCCTATTATACTGTGATATATCTACATATACACATCTCACACGATATGACTGTATATACTATATATACACAGTGCGTCACCAATAGATAACGGTTAGAGACCTTATATAGACACATCTCACCCTCATATACGATTATCTAATATCGATGTGTTTTTTATTTTAATGTAGCTAATATAACTTTCTTGGTAATATAGTTGTGGAAGTTTGGTATATGTAGAATATACAGTATATAGTGTGAGATAGTGTATGAGATGTGTATGTTAGATGTAGATATATACGTATATAGTGTGAGGTGTGTATATGTAGATATATATAGTAATAGTGTGGAGATGTGTATATGGAGATATATCAGTATAGTGTAGATGTGGTGGTATAGTAGATATATACAGATATAAGTGTGAGAGTGTGTATATTGTAGATAATAATACAGATATAGTGTGAGATGTGTATATAGAGATATATGTACAGATTTATAGTACGTGAGGTCTGTG